>SJYT01045318.1:133612-191799 GCA_006410635.1 Cephalophus harveyi
GCTCCACCCAGCTGCCGCCCTGACCTCGGACGCCGGGTGTCTCCTCCGGGGCCGCCACTGACCTCAGCACAGGGTAGCTCCTCTCGGCCGTTCCTGCGCCGTCGCAGCCTGGCATTCTAGGCTGCTGTCCCCGACCTCGGACGTGGGGCAGCTCCTCCCGGCCGCGTGAATTTAGTCCCCTGACAGGGATGGATACTGCATTTCCTGCCTTACAAGGCGGATTCTTAACCACTGGACCAGCAGGGAACTCTCAACAGCTGCTTATTTACCACTTACAACTTTAGTCTTGCTTCATTCCTCCCACCTTCTAGATAAAATTAAGTACCCATTCATAGAAGTGTGTTCACTTCCTGATAGCAACCAGTCCACTGCTTTGAACCCTCCCCCACATCACCTAACAAAAAGCCTAACTCCTGCAGTGAGTTCTTTACAACCCCAGGCTCCTCTGTCCATGGAATTCTCCAGGCAAGAATACTGGAGTGGGTTGCCACGCCCTCCTCCAGGGAATCTTGCCGATGCAGGGATCGAACCCGGATCTCTTGCATTGCAAGCAGATTCTTTACCATCTGAGCCACCAGAAAAGCCCTCCACTTACTGAGACGCCTGACAGTTCCCGGGCTGTGCATTCTCCCACATGGCCAAGAGCCAATAATCCCAACTTCATTCAACTATGGGTGGACTCCTGGTGGTCTTCAGCTGTGCTTTGTGGCTGGGGGCAGTGGAGGGGTGAGGAATTGACACTGCCTTCTGATGATGCCTGGAGAGCGCTAAGACCATAGTATGCTGTGCTGTGCTGTGCTGAGTCACTCGGTCGTGTCCGACTCTTTGTGACCCCGTGGGCTGCAGCCCACCAGGCTCCTCTGTCCATGGGGATTCTCTAGGCAAGAATACTGCAGTGGGTTGCCATGCCCTCCTCCATATTAGCATTATGTTTATGGGCACAAATATATATGGACCCTATAGTATATATACTAGACCACAGTATATATGCTAGTTGTTAGCATTATATTTATGACCAAAAATGTCCTCCTTTGGACAGAACTGGTGTGCACCTGTACATCTCATCGACCAGCCCTGTCTTCGCGGAAATCTGCAGAGAGCCCCTTAGGTTTGTTCCGGGCACTGCAGCACACCCCCTTTGCATCTTCTCACAGACCCCAATCCTGTGAAAACTTTTATCACCTGTAACATCTGGGTGGAGGACCTCCTCTCAGGGTATTTAGACAGCTTAGGAGGGATGGCGAGGGGCCAGGTTGGCAGCGGAGTCACCATCAGTCATCAGCAGCCCCTTTCTGCTTCCTGGCCGGGCAGACGCCGTGCAAATGGAGGCTCCCTCGCCCACTCACCAGAGCTGTGTGGGCCAGAGGAGCCGGGCTGGATCCTTCAGCACAAATGTACTCACAGCTGCATCCGCCAGGGGCAGCCCCAGGGACCACAGAGTTCTTTCATGCCCACTGCCGCTAATTGCAGATAATGCATTAAAAATACAGAGCTGCATCTGTTCATTTCAACATGAGTATCGAGGAATTTACGTGGTTCATAATGACAGGGTGTGAGGGGAGGAACACACTCATTCTGCCTGCAGGCCAGAGGCGCAGCTGTGAACAGAGAGCCTGAGGTGTGATTTCTGGTGCCCAACAAATTCTCTGGGTGAGAGCTAAGCCCTTCCGAGGAGGTGCCGAGGGAAAGATCCTGGTGTTTCTCTGGAAATGCCAGATTATGTAACCAGTCAAGCAGAGGGTGTTGTCTCAGGAGGCCTCCTGGCCCAAGTCTGCTGTGTGTCCAGCTCCAAAAAGAGGAGGTGGCTGGCAGCAGGCCCGGGAAGGAGGAACCTTTCAGGATTCCATTGCTCGTTTTCCAGCACTGAGCACCTCGCCTAGAGCCTCAGTTCCTCATCTGCAAAATGGGGATGTTTAAAGTGTGTGCCTGATTGAGTTTATTATTAAGTAAGATTGTTACATGTAAGGGTTTTCCAGGTGGCTCAGTGGGTAAAGAATTTGCCTGCAGTGCAGGAGACACAGAAGACCTGGGTTCAATCCCAGGGTCGGAAAGATCCCCTGGAAAAGGGAACCCACCCCAGTATTCTTGCCTGGAGAATCCCATGGACAGAGGAATCTGGCGGGCTACAGTCCATGGGGTCACAATGAGTTGGACACGACTGAAGTGACTGAGCACACACTCACACATTACATGCAAATGACCTCAAACACTACCAGGCATGGTACATACAGGTATGTCAATAACAGTTTTATATTATTATTTTACTGCATGTGACACACTATGAGATTTTTAAGGGCAATAAGCTGAATAAGGCAAGGCCCCTGCTCTCCTGCACAAGTTGAGACAAACACTAGACGTGATATGAATGAGATGAGGATGTGATATGGGAGCACCAAGTAGGGTGAAAGGGTCCAAGAGGGCTTCCTGGAGGAAGGGACACTTGAGCTGAGGCTTGTCTGACTAGTGGAAATTTACCAGACCTCGAAGGCAGGAAGGAGGAGTTCAGCCTGGAGCAGCACGTGCAAAGGTCCTGAGGAGAGTGTGAGAGTGTTTCTGGAGGAAGTGTTGTAGCACAGGACCTTGGGGTGGAGGTACTAAGTATCTATTTCTTGTGTAACAAATTGCCCCAAAGCTTACAGCTTGAAGCCGTGTTTCTTATCTCACCTTGTCTGTGTGGTAGGAACCTGGGTGTGGTTCAGCCAGATTCTCACAACAATGCCATCAAGCAGCCTTCCCGGTGATGATCATCTCAAAGTTCTGCTGGGGGAAAAGATTTGCTCCAAGCTTATTATCAGGGTGGTTTGAAGGACTTTGATGTCCTCAGTGCTGTTGACCAGTGAGTGGCTCAGTTCCTTTCCATAGAGCAGCTTTCAACACAGCTGTTGCCTTCATCAGAGGGAGTCCAAGACAGAGAAAGACAGAAATCATGGTCGTTTATAACCTAATCTCAGAATCAGCTGCCCATCACTTTTGCTGTATTCTACTTATCAGAAGCACTGAGCTCCTCCTTTGGACAGAACTGGTATGTACCTGTACCTCTCATTGACCAGCCCCGTCTTCTCTGAAATCTACATAGACATAAGGGGAGAGGGTTATACAAAGGTATGAATGCCAGGAGACAAAAATCGTTTAGTCACTTCTAAAGAACTGGACATGGAACAATAGACTGGTTCCAAATAGGAAAAAGAGTCCGTCAAGGCTGTATACTGTCACCCTGCTTATTTAACTTATATGCAGAGTACATCATGAGAAACGCTGGGCTGGAAGAAGCACAAGCTGGAATCAAGATTGCCGGGAGAAATATCAATAATCTCAGATATGCAGATGACACCACCCTTATGGCAGAAAGTGAAGAGGAACTCAAAAGCCTCTTGGTGAAAGTGAAAGAGGAGAGTGAGAAAGTTGGCTTAAAGCTCAACCTTCAGAAAACGAAGATCATGGCATCTGGTCCCATCACTTCATGGGAAATGCATGGGGAAACAGTGGAAACAGTATCAGACTTTATTTTTTGGGGCTCCAAAATCACTGCAGATGGTGACTGCAGCCATGAAATTCAAAGACGCTTACTCCTTGGAAGAAAAGTTATGTCCAACCTAGATAGCATATTCAAAAGCAGAGACATTACTTTGCCAACAAAGGTCTGTCTAGTCAAGGCTATGGTTTTTCCTGTGGTCATGTATGGATGGGAGAGTTGGACTGTGAAGAAGGCTGATCGCCGAAGAATTGATGCTTTTGAACTGTGGTGTTGGAGAAGACTCTTGAGAGTCCCTTGGACTACAAGGAGATCCAACCAGTCCATTCTGAAGGAGATCAGCCCTGGGATTTCTTTGGAAGTAATGATGCTGAAGCTGAAACTCCATTACTCTGGCCACTCATGCGAAGAGTTGACTCATTGGAAAAGACCCTGATGCTGGGAGGGATTGGGGGCAGGAGGAGAAGGGGACGACTGAGGATGAGATGGCTGGATGGCATCACAGACGTGATGGACATGAATTTGAGTGAACTCCGGGAGTTGGTGATGGACAGGGAGGCCTGGCGTGCTGCAATTCATGGGGTCACAAAGAGTTAGACATGACTGAGCGACTGAACTGAACTGAAAGCTGCCTACCGCAAGCTGCCCCCATTCTGCAGTGATTTCATGGCCTTTTCACATGCAACATGCTGTTAATCCTTCCCAAGGCCCCCCAAAAGCCTCATCCCATGAAAGCATTGGCTCAATGTCCAGAATCGCACCATCTAAATCAAGTTCAGGTATGGATGGACTTGGTGTAGTTCATTAAGTACAGGTCCTAGAATATTGTTACTCTGGAGCTATAGCTTTGCAAAACCAGGTGGACAAGTTCTCTGTCCCCACACACGGGACACACAGTGGTGGAACAAGCACAGGGCCATGGGTTCGGACATTCTTACTCACACGGGGGGAAAGTGAGGCAGAGAAAAGCCCCTGGCCCATAACAATTCTGAAACCCACCAATGAACATATTGGAAGTTTCTTGATTAGTTTTAAAATCTGAGAATATTCAGCTCTACCTTTGGAGCTCTTGGTTTCTCCCTCTGAGTCGTCCCTCTGTTTTCTTCATGAAAGGAAGTGTATGTTTGAAGCTTACTTTTCTTCAGCCTGCTTCCTGCTGAGAATTTGAGGAGCCCAGTGACCTCTTTTTATTTTGAACCCTCTCTGTCCTTTCTGTTCCAATCTGACAGTGATACTTCTGATAACAGTGTTCTCCAAAACTTCATGGGTCTTCTGTAAATTTCATTGAGATTCACTCTATTACAACAAAAACCACAACTGCAAATTTCTTTGAACTGAAATTCTCTACCTTGGGCATCCATTTGATGGCCAAGGGTCAACGCTCATATGCTCCCCAGAGGCCCTACTGTTTGATCTTGAGAATCTGTAAAGCCCACCCTGATTTCTTTAAAAGGCCTTTGTGAGGCTGAATAACTACAATCCTTTGATCTTCTTGAGATCTTAGCCACAGGTTGCACAGTCACACCCTTGGCTTTATCTCCAGACCACCTTTTCTTGACAGTGCTCAAAGCCATAATTTTAGCATCCTTTGCTGTATTGGGAGGCTGAGAGCTTTCCAAATTATCAAATCTGGTTCCTTCCCCACCACCTTTCCCTCATTTTATCTCTCTTCTCATATTGCTGTTGTTCAGCCACGTAGTCATGTCTGATTCTTTGCAACCCCATGGACTGCAGCACACCAGGCTTCTCTGTCCTTCACCGTCTCCTGGAGTTTGCTCAAACTCATGTCCATTCAGTTGGTGATTCCATCCAACCATCTCATCTTCTATCACCCCTTCTCCTCTTGGCCTCAATCTTTCCCAGCATCAGGGTCTTTTTCAATGAGTCGGTTCTTCGCATCAGGTGGCCGAAGTTATTAGATCTTCAGCATCAGTCCTTCCAATGAGTGTTCAGGGTTGATTCCCTTTAGGATTGACTGATTTTATCTCCTTTCTGTCCAAGCATCTTCTCCAGAACCACAGTTTGAAAACATTAATTCCTTAGTGCTCAGCTTTCTTTATGGTCCAACTCTCACATCCATACACAACTATTGGAAAAGCCATAACTTTGATTAGACAGACCTTTGTTGGCAAAGTCATGTCTCTGCTTTTTGATATGCTCTCTAGGTTTGTCGTAGCTTTTCTTCCAAGGAACAAAGATTTTTTAATTTCACGACTGCGGTAACCATCCACAGTGATTTTGGAGCCCAAGAGAATAAAATCTGCCACTGTTTCCATAAGCAGCAAGAAGAAACCAGCTAGTACCTTCAACCCTTTGCTTAGATATCTCTTTAGCCAGATCACAAAGTTGATGAGGCACATGCCCTTCCATATCCCTGCAGATGGCATTGTTGCCAAGGTTTCCTTCACTGCATAACAAGGGTCCCCTTTCTCCAGCTTCCAGTAAGATGTTCCTCACTTCCTTTGACCCTTTCCCAGCAGCATCCTCAAAGTTCTGGTTTCTCTAATAAGCTCCTCAGAATACTCCCAGCCTCTGCCCACCATCTGGTTCCAAAGCCATCTCACTTTCTGAGATATTTTTCATGACACTGCTTCTCTCTTGGTACTAAAATCTGTGTTCATTATCTATTTCAGTTTGTAATAATTTACTCCAAACCTTAGTGCCATAAAACAACATGTATTATCTCAATTTCTGTGCGTCAGGACCCTGGCACAGCTTAGCTGGGCCAATCATAAAGTTGCAATAAAGGTATCCATGGCGGCTGGGGAGTGATCCACTTCCAAGCTTACTCAGTTACTGGCAGGATTCAGGTCCTTGCAGGTTGTTTGACTGAGGGCCTCAGTTCCTTGCTGAGCACTGGCCAGAAGCCTCCCTGAATTCCTTGCCATGTGGACCTCTCAACAGGGTGGCTTTCAACATGTCAGTTGCTTCACGTAAGCGAGAAAGAGAGAGAGAGGAGAGACCAGGAGAGTCTTTTATAGTCTAGTCCCTTCTGAAGAAGTGACATCCTATCACTTTTGCCCTGTTTTGTTCATTAAAAGGGACTCACTCGGTCCAGCCCACACTCAAAGGGAGGAATCACACAAGGGTGTGAATGCGAGGAGGCAGGGCTCACTGGGAACCACTTCAGGAGCTGAATGTGGGCGAAAGTGCACTAACAAGGCGGCAGTGGCCGGATTATGCCACGTCAGCCTCCCGTCGGGACGCCCAGCCGCGAAATGCCCCCGCCGTCCAGCCAGCGCCCAGCCAGCGCTCAGCCAGCGCGGCAGTGCAGGGACTGGAGAGGGCAGCAGAGGAGCGGGGCCGGTGCAAGGCAACTCTCGTAAGCAGATGGCCGCCCGAGAGCGCTCACTGCATCGCTGCTGATCTGCCCGAGGCCACGGCCGGTTCGCAGGATCTCATGACCCCCTCTGGCCTTCAGCCGAGCTCTTTCTCCTGCCTGAACTGCTCTTTTGCGTTTTGTTCTCTCCTTTAAACCATTCATTAGAGACCAGGGCAGCAACCCCATGCGCTGGGCACTTGTCACATACCAGGCTTCGTTTACAGTGATGTTCCAGACGTTTCATTTATTCTCCAGGTATTGTTTGTGGGTTTGTGGCTAGAGGTGCAGGACAGGACAGAAGGGTGCCAGTGCTTTGTGACTTCACTCTGATGACCTCACCCTGGCCACGGACTTGATCCTCAGTCCCGTAGGCCCAGAAACTGGACCTTTTGGTCCCCAAACAGCTGATGCTTTAGTGAAGACTGAAGTTAACGCTAAGATCCCAATACTTCTGTGTGGCCCAGGTGCTAATTGATCATTGTTTACAACTGGGATCAACTTCTCTGTTGTGGTTTGAGGGAAACCCAATCTATATATATGTATGTGTGTATATGTGTGCATGTGCGTGTATGCATGCTAAGTCACTTTAGTCATGTCTGACTCTTTGCATCCCTATGGACTGCAGCCTGCCAGGCTCCTGTGCCCATGGAATTCTCTAGAAAAGCATGCTGGAATGGATTGCCATGTCCTCCTCCAGGAGACCTTCCCGACCCAGGGATCAGATTCACGTCTGCTGCAGCTCCTACATGGCAGGTGATTCTTTACCGCTGCACCCCCGGAGAAGCCCATACATTTGTGTACACATCTGTGCCCATATGTAGTCTTTTGCCAAGTTCAGAATCAGTTGGCAGATGAAGAAGACAGACAGATGCGGATTAGCCTCTCACCTTTATTACTGATGAACCCGTTGGAGAGGAGCCCTGAGTAGACTTTGCAGCCAGGGTTGAAGGGGTGGGACAGGGGGGTGGGACAGGGAGGTGTGGGAGAAGACAGGAGAGCAGGTCAGCCCTTCCTCTAAGACTCACTTGGCAGATCAGTGATGCCTCCTCATCAGCATAAATGCCAGGGCTGCACGAGAGAAAAGAACTCCATGATCCTGGGACCAGCAGCATCCTATTACCTGGGAACTTACGGAAATGCACATGTTAGGCCCCACTCCCAGAAAAATTGACTCAAACTTTAGGGGTGGGACCAGCATTGTGTGTCTGAATGAGGTCTGGGGTGATTCTGATGGAGGCTCAAAGCTGAGAGCCACTGGTCTCGTGGGAGCTGCGCCACCTGAAGATCTGAGCCCTAGGAAGCCGTGTTCCCCTAGAACATTTTGCCATCCTCTTCTGCCCTCCCTCCCATCTCTGGGAAAATGAATCATAGGAGAGAAGTTTCATAGCTTCCACATTTGGTTTTTAGCTGACAAGTCTCCCAGGAGGAGCAGGTGGAGGCTCCTGAAGGGAGCAACCCACTCCACTGTTCTGGCCTGGAGAATTCCACAGATTGTATAGTCCGTGGGGTTGCAAAGAGCTGGACACGACTGAGTGACTTTCACTTCATGAAAGGGAGGAGTGCCATGCATTTGGCATGTGCTGGCCTTGCCTCCTTCTCTTGCAGACCTTGGAGGGACCAGCATCCCCTTAGTGGGACTTGATAAACTCCAGAATTACTTAGTCAGAGGTGGAATGGAAGCAGGAAAGCCTCTCTGACTCCTCTTTGCACTGAGGTTTCACCATAGACTCCTTGCCAAGGCCTGTCCCTCTCCAACCGCATCTGCCCACTCACTCAGCCCTCTAGTCATTCTCGTCTCCCTTCTATCCAATATGCCAAGCTCATTCCTGCCTCAGGACCTTTGCACTTGCTGTCCTTCTACTTGAATAGCTCTTCCCTAAGACCCTGGCAAGCCTGGCTCCTTCTTGTCCTTTATTTTTTTAATTTTTAATTAGAAGATAATTGCTTTGCATTGTTTTATTGGTTTCTGCTGGGCAGCAACACAAATTGGCCAGGGAGAAGACAGGAGAGCAGGTCAGCCCTTCCTCTAAGACTCACTTGGCAGATCAGTGATGCCTCCTCATCAGCATAAATGCCAGGGCTGCACGAGAGAAAAGAACTCCATGATCCTGGGACCAGCAGCATCCTATTACCTGGGAACTTACGGAAATGCACATGTTAGGCCCCACTCCCAGAAAAATTGACTCAAACTTTAGGGGTGGGACCAGCATTGTGTGTCTGAATGAGGTCTGGGGTGATTCTGATGGAGGCTCAAAGCTGAGAGCCACTGGTCTCGTGGGAGCTGCGCCACCTGAAGATCTGAGCCCTAGGAAGCCGTGTTCCCCTAGAACATTTTGCCATCCTCTTCTGCCCTCCCTCCCATCTCTGGGAAAATGAATCATAGGAGAGAAGTTTCATAGCTTCCACATTTGGTTTTTAGCTGACAAGTCTCCCAGGAGGAGCAGGTGGAGGCTCCTGAAGGGAGCAACCCACTCCACTGTTCTGGCCTGGAGAATTCCACAGATTGTATAGTCCGTGGGGTTGCAAAGAGCTGGACACGACTGAGTGACTTTCACTTCATGAAAGGGAGGAGTGCCATGCATTTGGCATGTGCTGGCCTTGCCTCCTTCTCTTGCAGACCTTGGAGGGACCAGCATCCCCTTAGTGGGACTTGATAAACTCCAGAATTACTTAGTCAGAAGTGGAATGGAAGCAGGAAAGCCTCTCTGACTCCTCTTTGCACTGAGGTTTCACCATAGACTCCTTGCCAGGGCCTGTCCCTCTCCAACCGCATCTGCCCACTCACTCAGCCCTCTAGTCATTCTCGCCTCCCTTCTATCCAATATGCCAAGCTCATTCCTGCCTCAGGACCTTTGCACTTGCTGTCCTTCTACTTGAATAGCTCTTCCCTAAGACCCTGGCAAGCCTGGCTCCTTCTTGTCCTTTATTTTTTTAATTTTTAATTAGAAGATAATTGCTTTGCATTGTTTTATTGGTTTCTGCTGGGCAGCAACACAAATTGGCCGTAAGTGTGTGTGTGTGTGTGTGTGTGTATAAATATATATATATCTCCTCTCTCAAACACAGATGTCATCTTCTCTGAACACCCATTTAAAGTGCCCACAACCCCACTTGTCATGATTTATCTCATTACCCTGGGTTATTTTCTTCAGAGCATTTGACACTCTCAAAAAAATGACCTGGTGTGTTTATTTGTTGACTTGTTTACATATTTATGAGAGATCAGGGATGCTGCTGCCTCCCTAGCACTAGAATAGCTCCTGATATGTCACTGGCATAAGATATATGTGAATATTTGCTGAATAAATGAGCGAAAATGCTCTGGGAGAGGTTCAGAGTGGAGTGATTCAGGCATCCAGACAGCCACGGGCCCAACGATTTGGTATCCTTCTTCCTGCGGGCAGAGGGCAGGGGCACACAAGTCCAGCCTTGAGGGTCTGAGGGGAATGCGGGCACCACACCAGGCTTTCCGCCTGCTTTTCCTCTCCCCCGTTATCTTAGACCCAGGCTCCCCCTCCTTCTCCCCCTCTACCCTCCCTCCCTACACTGTCATTCCATTCCAGTCATTAAAAGCCAGCAGATTCACACCCTCCTGCCGGCTTTTTCATAAAGGACTGGTAATAGAGTTAGTTTTCAGCAGGAGTACTCCAAGCCATTGTCAAAACTCTGACTTGGCCACCCTCATTCACATAATTAATCACAGAGGAAAGCAGAACAGGGTGGCTTGAGGGCTGGGGCCCAGCTCTGCGGGGGCCTTCTTCCCAGAGAAGACCGTGGTGGGCCGCACAGCCACTGCCCACCAAGAGTCCCCAAAGCAGGCTGGAAGCGAGACAGCCTAACTGGAACCACGGCAGAGTGGTGCAGGTCAGGATCTAATGAGCCCTGGGGGGCCCTCCTCCGCTTCAAGAGTTCGGGAACAAAGGAAAAGAAATTAAACAAGTAGGGTGGAGGCCGGAAGGAGAAAGAAGGTTAAAGATGGCTCCTTTTAGAATGCAAGGAGGCTGTCATTCAACGAGTACATGTTAGTTAACTACTGCTGTATAGCCAATTACCGCACACTTGTTGCCTCAAAACATCCCACATTCATTATGCCATTATTTCTGTGGGTCAGAATCTCCTAATAGCTTAGCTGGGTCCACTGCTTGACATCTCACAAGGCCGAGCGAGTTCTCGAGGTGTCAGCCAGGGCTGAGTGCTCCTCTGGAGGCTCACCTGGGGAAGGATACACTTACTCTGTTCATGAGGCTGCTGCAGTAGTTTCTTGAATCTTGATTTTTTTGCTTGGCTGCGGGTCTGTGGCACCTTCGGTTCCTAGAGATTCCCCACAGCCTGTTGCCACATGGGCTTTCCCAGCTTGGCCACTTACTTCATCAAGCCAGCAAGGAGGATCTTTAGAGCAAATCAACCCACAGGATAGAATTTTACATATCATGGCATAATCTCAGAAGTCACATCCCATGTCCTCTGCCCCAGTTCTGTTGGTTAAAGGCAAGTCGCAGGTTCTGCCCACATTTAATGGGAAGGGGTCACACCAGGGTATGAATCCCAGGAGAGGGGATCATGGAGTAGCCGCCGCTCCAGAGGATCTGCCACAGAACCTATTGTGTGCTCAGGACCATGCCAAATGCTTTTGCATGCGTTATATCATTTAATCGCTGAAACCACCTGCAAGACAGGCATCATGCCCTTTGCACAGATGAGAAATCTGAGACAGAAGGGGGAGCACTTACTTGCCCAAGGTCCTGCCAGTGATTGAAACCACTTGTGTCAGGACGCTAAAGCTAGAGGCTAGAGAGTCAGCATCTTTACAATGAGGAGCAAGGGCCCGAGGGAGGGAGGGGAAGAGGCCAGCGAGAAGGTTCTTGCTATGAGGCTTAAGACCAGGAGGAACAATGGCTGTGGCTTTCAAGGTGAGAAAGAAGAAAACTGGCAGTCTCAGCTTTGCCAGGGAAGCAGAAAATGAGGGTGTCTCCTGAGAGGCTGGAGGTTGGGCTGGAGGGCGGGCAGAGCCAAGCTGGAACAGCAGCTTAGGGAATGCGAAGGGGGGATGGGAAAATTTGCCAGCCGGAGTACAAGTTTGCTGAGGAGGAAAAAGCTGCTTCCTCTGGGCAGACTTCAGCACTTGCCTTGGTAGTGGGCCTCAGTTCCGCCGCCCTCAGCTCTTTGTGCGGTCTCTTGCAGGCCTGGGGCTTATGCCTGTGTCCAGCCCTCCCGTGAAGGCAGGAACTCAACAGCAGACTGCATTGGGCCACCTGGTCCCCAGCACAGGGTCTGGCCCGGGGGAGCCCTTCATAAATAATTCGGCCTGATTCCAGACCCTGAATTTCTAAGTCACTCCACCATGTTACTTCTTACCCTCTAAAGGGTGAGAAATGACCCAGTTTGAAAAGACTATTCCAAAATATGTATTTTTACTTTTGTTCCATGAGTAAAAGTTTAAACAACAGCAGGTTACAAAGATACAAATCCCTCATGGAATAAGGGTTAGAGGTGGAATTAGGGAAGTCTGTTGCATGCAGGACCTGGCGACAAAAGCAGCAGTTTTGCATTTTTTCCTTGTCTTTCTGCTCTCAGAAGTCAAGGACCATTTCAAAACAATCCATATCAACTTAGATTGGCAGGAAACGTTGCCCACAGTGTATTGCCGCCTGGAAAATACAGTTAGACAGAGTGCAATCCCATTTGTATTAAAGGACCAGTCTTGACTCATTTTAAGTGGCAGAAAACCTAATTCATACCATCTTAGATAAAAACTAAAACATATGGGCTTATCTTCACTCAAAGAGAAGCCAAAGGAACTAACATTTTGGCCTAGAATGAGGCAAATGACTGCCTACAGCCCCCAGAACAGCATCTTCCCCTAGGACTCCTTATATAAGTCCTGAGATCCACTCTGATTGGACCAACTTGGATCACGTGCCCACCAGTGAGCCAATCACTATGTCCAGTCTTGATCAGGATGGAGGTGGTGTGCTGTGAGCAGGAGGAAAAGAAATGGGTTCTGAGCGATCATAAAGGCAACAAGTGTCCACCCTGTGGGTTATGCTTGCGTCCACAGAAGATTCACCGGGTAGATGCCCACCAAAGTGTCGAGAAAAGGGTTTTCTTCAGCTGATAGTACTCAGGCAGAGTCAGATAAGCTGTTTTTGTAAAATCAACCTCAAGCTTCACCCTAGTGAATAGAATGGGGACCACCCCTGAGGTCTCATCCTGGCCCACGAATAGTATCTAAGACTTGCTGGAGGACCAGTTCTTGAATCTCTGCAGACACTGACTCCCCTAGGCCCACCTAAACTCCAGTTTCCCAGCCTCTGCTGGGGCCTGAATTGGAAACCTGACCTGGACTCCAGACCCTTTGCCCTCCTGGTGAGGAGGGCGGCAGGTCTGGCGATTGGGCACCCCACTCTGTGAGCAGGGTCCTCCACCCCAGAGAACTGCTTAGGCCCCGGATGCTCCCACCCCTAGGACTCCTAGCTCCTGTACACCTGGAGACCCCCACACCCCACCCCACCTGCGCTAAGCCAAGCGCGGTAAACACTGGCCACACACCTCTTCAGACACTGTAGCTCCTTCTCCCGCAGCCAGCCCCTCCCAGGGTCAGTTCCCAAACCCCGATCTCGACTCCACCTTGCCACTCACTCGTTTCCCAGAGTGGCAGCCGTGGCCACTCTAACACCGTACACAAGACCAGAGACAGGAATACCACAGAATGGCCCTTTATTTCTAGTTGGATCCATCAGTTGTATCTGACTCGGCTTGCTCGAGCCCTCTGCACTGGTTTGTAGCCGACTCTTGCAAGCGCGTCTTCCGGGGGCTGAATTGATTACGGTAGACACTGAGTTCCTCTCGGTACTTAGCTCTCAGGAGAGCTGCCCTTTGTTCGTAGGGCTGCTTGTCTACATCTGTCTTTGCAGACCACATCTTCCCCGAGGCCTTGGCCACCTGCACCACTGACCAGCCTGGATTCTCACTCTTGAGCTGGGCGTAATGGTCTTGGCAGAAGAGCAGGAAGGACGATGGAGGCCGTCTGGGTGCGTGGGGGTCCCGCTTTCTCCTTTTCTTCCTCCTGCCGAGGTAATTCATCATCTCTTCTTGGTATCGGGCTTTGTCGAGCTTGGCCAGGGCTTCATATTTGGCCTTTTCATGCTTTGAGATGGATCTCCATTTTTCTGAACACTTTCTAGAAAACTCTTTAAAGCCAAGGTAGGTATTGGGCTGCTGCTCCTTGAACTTGTTTCTGTAATTCAGCAAAAAGTGGATGTAAGAAGAGACATTTGCCTTAGGCTTTAGCTGATCTCTTTTTTCCATGTTCATAAATTCATTTTCTTTTCTGGACCCAGTAATTTGAACAGCAGACCTTTGTCCCCCACACTCCAGAAGTACTTAGTAGCTGCTCTGCTGACGGTGAAATTTTCTGTCTGTCTGAGCTGTGGGCAGGGGTCAGCCTTTTCAGGGGTGCTAGCATTGTTGGGTCAGAGGGGACTGTGACGTCACTCACAGGCCAGCCACTCCAGGCCAGTGCTGGTGGCATTTGCATACAGGTGCTCTTATTGGTTGGCTACTTGGAGGTCACATTTGCTTCCGTGGAAGATGATGGGTTATCCAGGGAAGGCGCTAGAACAACCGTGGCCCCTGCAGTCTTTCTCCCTGGCTTCCTGGGGGCAGCGTGCTGGGCTCAGGTGGGGAGCTCTCCATCCTTTGGATGCAGTAACGAACCACAGGGTCTGCCTTCCTCTCCGTACAATTGTCAAGATGCCTCCTCAACCTTTCCAAAGACAGCCTGGAAATAATGAACATGAGGAGGTGGCTGGCTCCAGAGCTGTCATGATAAAATGTGAAGTTTTTCCGTTTGCCTTGAACAGGGACAGCTCCTACCATACAAAGAGTTTAGTAGTAACTCTAAAAATAATCAGGTATGACAGCTGTGACTTGGTTCCTGTCAGGACAAAGTTACCTAATATAAAACCCAAGCACTTGGCCTCTAAGTCTGAACTCTTCCTTTCTCTGAAATGAATTGGGTGGGGATGGGGTTGGGGATTGGGGAAGAAGGGAGGAGAGCCTTAAGGTTTTAGTAATATTATACCAGAGCCCATGAAAATGAGATAGAAAATCCTTGTCCTAACAGGAGGCCCCCCCTGTTCTCATCCCAGGGGTCCCCGTTTCTTGGGGTTAGAGCGCAAAGCTCTAGCAGCTACACTCAAACTAGTCAGCTTCTGGCGTTTTGGAAAAAATGCTGCAAATATTCCAGTAGTCTTCCAACTGGAGGGAAAAGAAAAGAAGAGTGCCATTTCTTGACCTTTGGACACTGCGGGGTACTTCCTTGAATGGTCATGGAGTTGCTATGATTCAGGGGTTGTTGATAGAACCAAGTTTACAGGGCTAGAACACTGAGCCTTGTTAACATAAACATTAACATATTTAAGGTAGAACAGCCACTAACAGGTTGGAGTCTGGATTTGAACCGATTAGCCCGACTCAAGCCTGTGCTGCATCCCGCCTGCACAGATACTGCAGCCTTGGAGGCTGGGGGTCTGGGTGCCTGGCCTCAGCAGCTGAGCCTGACAAACTTGCCTCAGACTAGACCACCACATGTTTTAAATTATTTTTATTTATTTATTTGACTGTGTCGGGTCTTAGTTGCAGCACGTGGGCTGTCTCTAGTTGTGGTGTGTGGGCTCAGTTGCCCCACAACATGTGGGATCTTAGTCCCCCGGCCAGGGATTGAACCTGAGTCCCCTGCATTAGAAGGCAGATTCCTAACCACTGGACCATTAGGGAGGTCCCTAGAGCACATTTTGGATTTTTGCCAAGACTTTTCCCAGGACTCCGTGACTGATTGCAAGTTCCATCTTATGTAAGACTGACTAGCGTCTTCAAGCCTAATTCCTAGCCCCAAATTGCAACACGGTATAGTTGGGCTACTTCAGCCAGTCCTTCCCAAGCCTGTGATGTCTCATCTGTGGGATCAGCGATGTGGAGTCAATGTGTTCCACTGGCCAGGCGGCACCCTCCCAGTGACTTGCTGTAACTTTGTGGCTGGAGTGGGAAGGCTGAGGGATGACAGATGCCAGCCCAGGTAATCCAGGCCAGCGGCGGGGGCAGAGAGGTCTGGCCTGTGGGAACAGGTTACTCCGGGGACACTTGTTGGCCTAGGGAGCTTTTTTTCCACTCTGGTTCTTTCTCCCAAGGCTGGAGGTTGGCTCATCTGTTTGCTGGACATGAGTGGATGGGTTGTGAGGAAGAACTTGTCTAATGTGCATACATGTTCATCAGGTTCAGCTCAGATGCACCAAAGACCCCAGCAGCTTATCTGTGTCTCCGTTCACAACCTTCCACACCTCCCCCCGCCCCCGCCCCATCAGGATAAGATCTAGAAACATCAGCCCCATGATAAGCATCTGCCAGAGCCTAGCAGATCTAGGAAGAGAAGAGACCGTGGCCTTTGGTGGTGGGCCGCACTCCCGGCTTGGCTGGGTGAAGCGGGGGGCTCCTCTGTCTGGTGGAACCGCAGGAAGAATAAACGCACCTGACTTTCTCAGCCGATGCCGTGTGCACGGGTGTCTGAGGTTTGTTCCTTTCCATCTTTCCTCCTGCTGCTTGTCCTGGGAAGCTGACCCATGTGGACGATATCAGTGGCTCCTGTGCCCTCCAGCTTCCATTTCAGTTTGGCCAATGGGACCCCGACAGGAGATCACGGAGGGAGGGCTCTGGCTCCCTCCCTGCAAGGTTGCCTGGAGCTGGCTGCTCATCCCTGGACTGCAAGTCCTGACTCCTCTTAAGCATCCTCTCTAAATGACTCTCTCTTCCAGCTTCCCTGTCCTGCCCGCTCCAGCTGAGGGGGTAAGAGCTCCGCCTTTACTAGCCTCTGAGGCCTCTGCCCTCCCCTGTGGCTTTCCAACACCTTGCCCTTCCCTTGGTAAACAGCCGCTTTGTTAAACACTCCTCAAATTATCCTAATTTGAGTGGCCATCTGTTGCCTGCTGGGACCCTGACCTGTATGCCATGTTTCTAACCTTCCACATGGACAGCAAACAGCCATGGAGGTGGAGAAATAAAGCAGGTGTGGGCATCCCTCCAAAGCAGAGGATGTCGAGCTTCTGCAGGCCTGTGTGCTGGGCGGTACCACAGTGGAGAAGGGGCTTCAGGGCTGCGGTGCCAGCCAGGAGCAGGCAGGTCAAGGCCGTGTGGCTCAGGAGGAAGAGTCTGATGTCCTTTGTATTATGAGATGACCTCCACACAGGGGCGCTGCTCTGGAGGCCACGTGGTGAATACTGCAGGCTTTATGGACCACACATTTTCTGTTGCAAGTTAGTTTTCAACTCTGCCATCATAGCTCAAAAGGAGCCAGGGGCCACACCCAAACGAATGAGTGACTGTGCCCAGATAAAACATCACAACCACAGGCGGCGTGGGCTGAAGGTCATAAGCCTGACCACTCCAGTCTAGAGATGTGAGTTCAGTATTTGCAGACTTTTGGATTGCAGTCTACAATAGGAAATGTATTCTATAAGTAAGTAAGCGTTAGTCACTCAGTCGTACGCGACTCTTTGCGACCCCATGGACTGCAGCCCACCAGGCTCCTCTGTCCATGAGATTTTCCAGGCATGGATACTGGAGTGGGTTGCCAGTTCCTTCTCCAGGGGATCTTCCCAACCCAGGGATCGAACCTGGGCCTCCTGCACTACAGGCAGATTCTTTACCGACTGAGCTACAAGGGAAGCCCAATGTATTCTGTACCATGACCCATTCATGCACACGCATACAGTGCCGCTAGTGGGCGCTTGTGTTCTAAGCACATCACCTGCATCGTCTCATTTCATCCTTGTGACCACCCTGTATGGGGGGTGGGGGTAGGGGTGCTATTTTTGCCCCCATTATAAAGTCTCTGAGCACATAAAGTTTTCGGGAAAAAAAAAGTTTTATGAAAATAAACTAGTTATGTGTGTGATGTACTCTTTTCTTTTCCATTCTATACTCTTATAATCTCCTGTACTTTATTTTCTTTTTTAAAATGCACCCCTGGGACTTCCCTGGCCGTCAGGTGGTTAAGACATTGTGCCTTCTGATGCAGGGCAGACAGGTTTGATCCCTGGTCGGGAAATTAAGATCTTGCATGCTACGTGGCCTGGCCAAAAATAAATAAATAAAGATAAAATGCACCCCACAGTCTGATCTTGTGAATGGGTCACAATCCAGGGATAGATTTGAAAAACACTTGTGTAGGCAGGCTGGTGGAGAAGGAAATGGCAACCCACTCCAGCGTTCTTGCCTGGAGAATCCCAGGGACGGTGGAGCCTGGTGAGCTGCCGTCTATGGGGTCGCACAGAGTCGGACACGACTGAAGCGGCCTAGCAGCAGCAGCAGCAGGCAGGCTGGGATGGAGCCCCCACCTCAGAGGCTGTGAGAGCCTCTTCACTCAGCAGTGATAACGTGAAGTGGAAAGGGCATGGCCTCTGGAGCCAGACAGACACCGAGCTCCAACGCGAGCTTTGCGACGTAGCAGCTGGGGGACTTTTGGCAAGTCGGGCTTGTTACAGTCTTGGCTGGATGTGGAGTGAAATGATCAAGGTGAGGATTAACTGAAAGGATGGGAGTACCGTGTCTGACACTGCCCTTCCCCTGCAGTGTGGGCAGGACTTGGGACTCACTTCTAACGAGCAGAGTATGGACAGGGACAGGTGACATCTTTATAGTGGAGGAAGGGGGCGGATGCTGCAGTAACCAAGGAATCTACCTGAAGGCTATTGGTAATAGACCAGCTGATTATTACACCCGCCTTCTACAATGTGATAATAAAAGCATCTCACCCAGTGGTATTCTTCCCCCAAATCCATAATCCTGGTGTAATCAGGAGGAAAATATCAGACCAACCCAAATTAAAGGTCAGTCTGCAAAATACTTAATCAGTACAAAAGTGTCAAAGTCTTGAGAAAACAAGGAAACCTTGAGAAACTGACAGACTAGAGGAGATTCTGTAGACGTGATGACTCCATGCCCAAGAAATACTGGACTGGATCCTGGAGCAAAAGGAGGCATTAGTGGGAAACCTGGGGGAGATGAGAATGAAGTCTTCCACTGAACCAATAGCACTGCACCAATGTGGTTTTGCTACATGGCCCGTGTTTCATGTAAGATGCTAATTTGGGGGAAGTGGGGGAGGGGTACACAGGACATTTCTGTACCGTCTTTGCTGTTCGGTTTCATCTTCCCAGCTGATAGGAATGTGTGCCCAGGGTTGAGGCACCCTGTTCTTAGTCCTTCTCCGGGAATCCTAGGGGCACCTTTTACCCTCACTTGCAGCAGTTATATGCTCCTGGCAGATCTTCTCCTCACAGCGTTTCTCAAATTTGGGGGCAAGCATCAGCTTTGGGGAACTTTAAAAATCCCAGGTCACAACAGCAGCAACCCGAAAATGTAGTTGGCAGAGGCAAGTGGTCACTGCCGTGATGCGCTCTCCTGCCTCCCCTGCTGCGGTTCCTCCTGGGGGTGAGGATCCATGCTGCTCTCGCCCTCGGAGCAAGGCACCTGTGGCACGAGGAAAACTGGCTCCACGAAGAGGTCCCTGTCCTAAGCCCCGAAGCCTGTGAATACATTACCTTGCATGGCAAAGGGAACTTCGCAGATAGGATTATGTTAAGGGTTTGGGGATAGGAAGATTATCCTGGATTATCCGTGTGGGCCCGATGTAATCACATGGGTCCTTGTAAGAGGAAAGCAGGAGCTTCAGAGTTAGAGACCGAGATGCGATGACAGACGTAGAGGGTCAGAGAGACTTGAAGAGGCGACCCCGGTGGCTTTGAAGGTACGGGAAGAGACCGCAGGAGGAGAAACGAAGGTGGCTTACTAGAAGCTGGCAAAGGCAAGCCAACAGATTTCACCTCTAAAGCCTCCGGAGAGAGTGCAGCCCCACAGACACCTTGACCTCGGCACAGCGATGCCCACTTTGACTTCCAGAATCGTCAGAAAATAAATCTGTGTTGCTTCAAGCCACTGAATCTGCAGTGATTTGTGAAAGCTGCACGAGAAAATGAACACGGCTGTCTCGCACATCCAGCTAGTGGTCTGTAACTATCCCGGTGCTATTCTAAGCCCCGCTTGTGTTAATAAAGATGAGAAATTTATGCCACTGCTGATTGGATTAGTTGAGGGAGCAGGGAGCGTGATCTACTCAATTTTACACAGTTCTTCACTCACTGGCTGACTCATTAAGTCACTAATTCACTCATTGGCTTACCAGTTAATTCACGCTTACAGTCTTTCAGTTCATTCACTCACCACTCATGTGCACACACGTGCACGCACACACAAAACACACACACACACACACCCTCAATCAGTAGCTGTGAGTTGCTGGAGCACTGTGACTGCTGCTTGCATGGCCGTTAATAAGCAGTGTCTGAGGGATGGACATGTTTCAGGAAGGAAGGTGGTGGTAGAGAGAAGCATCTGCCACTCCCTGGAAGCCAGATGGGCGAAGGAGGCGGGGTCATAGGTAGATCGAGGCTCTTTGGTGCTGACCTCATGCCAAGAAATGTTACTCAATCAGATGTGACTGTGATAGCTCAATAAAAATGATGATAATGCTTTAGGTAGATCACCCCCAAAAGCCTAGAGAGAAATTATGCCCATGCATACTTCATAATGTTGATTTCTTAGGTTGATCCGTGGATCATAGTTATGGAAGGTGCTGATATTAGGGGAAGCTGGGGGAGGGGTGCACAGGACATTTCGGTGCTGTCTTTGCAACTATTCACATTTCCCAGCAGTGAGTGGAAGAGTCAGTTCTCACACTCGGGTTCGTCTGAAGTCTGTGTGTTTAGCCTCTGCTGGTGGTCCAGGAACTTCCCTGAGGCCAGGGAGAAGGCGGAGCTGGGAAGGAACAAGGCCAAATATTACAGGAGGAGAGCAGGTGGAAAGAGACGGTGTCTACGTCTCAGCACTTACAGAGCTCAGGGAGACTTTTCCCGTCAGGTGGATCCTCATTGCAGACACATCTGGTGAAGTTATCTCCAGGTCATAGGATGCCCTGAGTCCAGCAGGTGGACTGACCTAGGTGGCTGAACCCTACCAGCATCTGCAGGTACACACAGAGCCTGGGTCCATTTCCCTGGGCCGAGGCTGGCCAAAGCCAAGTACAGGGTCAGCATCCAGCCCAGTGGACTATGTGGACAGGAAATGGGACACAGGATCAGGTGTAAGAATAAGGTCAACATGGTGGGGGGCAGGCGTACCTGTTCACCTTTGGCTGGATGCAGCAAAGGGGGAGACAATGAGATCTAGAATAAGACCCGCTTTGGGGAGTTAATCCCCCAGCCAGCTGTGGGCACCTCTCGCTGGCCTTGACAGAAGCCCTTCCTGACACCTGGAGTAAGAAGCCTGGCCCCTGTTTCCATCCAAGCCCCTGCCTCTTCCAGCCACAGTGCCTAGCTCCCTTCTTGCAAGCACACTCCTTCTTTGGGAGAGTGGTCCCCAAAATCAGTCCTGGGGGTTCTAGCAGGAGCCCATGCTCCAGACCCCAGGAGTGGGCACATCCCCAGCTAGACTGCTCAGAGGCTCCCAGTGAGCTTGTTCTAACTGGACCCAAGGGAAGAGACCATCTCCCTGGAGGTAGAGTTAGGAGGGTAAAGCAGGGAGCTGGTAATTGTGGTCACAGTGCCAGCCTCCAGTCTGCCGTCTGGGACAGAGTGGAAGAAGCCGGCAGACAGAGCACAGCAGAGATGGGCCCAGAAGGAGGGGCCCATGGCATCTGAGTCGTTGGATCTGCCATCCCTGGAGCCAGCTGCGGTGTGACGACAGCCCCCAATAATTTCTTCTCTGCCCACTCTGATTTGGTCTGGACTTTGGCCACTTGAAACCATGAATATAAGGCATTAGCTTAGGTGTGATGGCGGTGAGTGATACAATCCAGGAACCCTTCCCTCCCCCATATCCAAGGCTTCCTTCCTGTCTCCTTCCTCTCCCCTCTGCTGTGTCTGCTCTACATCATGGCCGGGTCTCTGGTTTGCTGTTCAGAGAGTATATGGACAGTGTTGGCATATCTTGGCCCCTCCATCAGAGTAAATGTTTCTTGAGCACTTAGTATGTGCTGCATCCTGTACTGAGAGCTTGTAAGCCCATTATCTCACGTAGACCACCTAGAGTTCTAGGAGCAGGGTGCTGTTATCCATATTAAATACATGGGGAGACTGAGACGCAAAGCAGGTCAGTTACTAGCCCAGAGTTAGACAGCTGGGAAGTGTAGAGCTGAGACTTGAACCCAGGTAAGTGCCTTCCAGGGCCCACATGCTTAACTCTGCCCCAAACTGCGCTGGATTCAGTAAATGTTAGTTCCCTTGCTGCACGGAGCTATGGCCCGGCCATGAATGATGGTTGCTGTGTCTTGGAGGCTCAGCAGGAGTTTATGAGCGTCACCTTGAATCGCCGCAGTCGCACTGTAAGATGCACTCTGGTGAAAGAGAGGCTCAGAGAGGGAAAGCAACCTCCTCTAGGTCACGGAGCCCATGCATGTGGTGGCAGGATCAGAATCCAGCTCGTCTGACCCTAGGATAGCTTCCTTGCTGACCTAAGCATCGCAACCCCCCAGACTGTTTAGCCCACCCATTCTCCAGCCACCTGGGACCCTCACTCCCTCAGCTACGGCTTCAGAGCTGCTGAACCATCAGGCAGGGCTGGCTAGCTGCCTCGTGGAGGAGGAGAAGGAGCGTTGAGGATGCTCAGACTCAGGATGGCAGTCGAGTGGCAGGCAAAGGCTGGCGTGGGAGTCTCCTCGCTCAGCCATCTGCAAACATTGCCTCTGGATGAGAAGTATCATCCAAATGTAATCCCCAGAGGCCTCTAGAAGGCAGGCATTGCCACCCTCCCTGGAATGAGGGCCGGTCCCTTCTCTGAGTCCTGTCTGCAGTGACAGGCAGAAGCTGGGCAAGGCTGGGGAGGCAGAGCTGATGGAGGCCAGGCTGGGGCTGCCGGAGGGGGCGGGGGGAGGTGACCGCCAAGTGTCCTGGTGACGCTGGGGGCCACAGAGTGGCCCTGCACCGTGCTGTCCCCAGAGTAGATGCGGGCGTCCTTCTTCCCCAGGGATATGAGGCCAGGCTGTGCTGGGGTCTGCTTAATCCCCGCGTTCTCTGGAGTGTCGGGTTCAAGGCACTGTCCCCATCTTCTCTCTTCTCACATCTAAGCAAGGGAGTAAGATAGTTCCCATTTGCAAGACACCTACTGTGTGTCGGTAGTCCTGGACACATTATATGCAAGAGCACAGGTATCCCATTGCACAGATGGGGAAACTGAGGCTCAGAGAACTGCCAGCACATGGCTACATTTCACAGCTACTTAACCATTGAGCCCAGATTCAAATACAGGGAGAGACGGAGACCAGAACCAGGAAGGAGAGAGGGTCTAGGTAGCATGTGAGCACACCTCGGTCACCAGGCTCCTGAAGCCGGTGCCGTGTTCCTGGGCCAAGCCTGGTGGGAGCTGACTTTAGCATCTTCAGGCATGGGGGCCATCAGGTCTCCAGGCTGGATCTCAGGTCTATCTGCAGCAACAGAGACTTGAGCTGGGGGCAGGGAGTGGTCACCTGGGGGCCGAGCAGCTGACCAGGGCCCAGACTTCTCTTAGATTGTGTCCCAGTCAGACCAGAGCACGTGCGGATGGAGGCGTGCAGACGTCCGAGGCTTAGGACATCTTATAAGAGTGATGCAGTGAGGTGGGCGAGGCAGCAACAGAGGTGGGAGAGATGATGCTGGAACACGCTTTTCCCCAGTCTCCACCAGGAGAGCCAAGCCTGCGGGGCCGTCTGTAATCCACATGCATGTAGAGTCCCATCAGCTGATCGGTCCAGTGTGGGTCACATGGCCACCCCCAATCCATCCAGCTATGGCCCGGGGCCGCGAGGCTGCCCCTTCCAGGAGCTGTGGGTCGAGGGAAGGAGACTGATCGTCAAAGCTTCTACTCAGGAAAGAGTAGAGTTGCCTGATTTAGAGCTGGAGACAGAAACAGACAGAGTTGAGCATCCCCCGAGAAGCTGTGGGGGATCCCCCTCGAGCCCTCATGCCCACATCTCAGTACCCAGCACAAGCTCCCATCTCCAGATCCAACCCCATTCTGTTCACATTAGCCTCAAGGGCACAGCCTCTCCCCAGAGGCAGGAGAACCCTCTCCAGGAAGCCATGCCAATGGGCAGCTGAGCTAGGGGTAGAAGGAACTGACACCCCAAGCCAGTCCCCGGACCTTTTCAGTGTGCTCCTCGCTCATCTCACAGCCCATCGTGATGACACTCTCGTCCCAGCAGCAAACACAGCCAGGGGTCCTGTCCCCCAGCCCTCGGCGGCTCAGCCACACACCCTCCAGGGAGCGGTGTGTCTGGAGGAAGTGCATTTCCCTGCTGTGGTTTGTGTGGGTCCCTGGAGCCCACAGTCAGCTGAGCAGGGAAGAACCCTGGTAATTTGTCGAGTTTATTGAGTTGCTTCTGGGGAAGAGAGCACATTTGCCCACGTCGATCACCAAACTCCACTGCACTGGGGCCATGTCACCATGAGAAAAGCTTCCCCAAAAGGTACAGCAGCTGCCAGGAGCCTGGGGAGCACAGCGAGGTATGAGGGACTGAACAGGGAGCACCACCTCTCCTTGGGAGACCAAGATGAAGCCTGCATGCGCCCGAGCCGCTCCTCAATGTCCCCAGGCTCCCCTGCCCATCTGCCTTTTCCTCTGCTTGCCCCACCTGTGCCCGCTGCTTCCTCCAGCAGGACCTCATTCATTCTTTCAGTCATTGAGTCAAGCGTTCCTTTTTCCTGTGAGCAGCATTTCCTGAGCCCTTCCCGTGTGTCAGGCACTCACGAAGTACTGAGAGAAGAACTAAGTGAGAAGGAAATAGCTGCTGTCTTCAGGGAGCTCGCAGCTTTGTGGGGAAGCAGATTCTTGTGTGATGTGTGATGAGTCAAGCGCTCTGATGGAGAAAGTGCAAAGATTCTTTGCAAGAGGAAATGAGATACCCAGGAGAAGCCCACCAGGCTTCCTAGAGCCAGTGGCTATAAGATGGCCCTGGATGGGTCAAAAGGAAGTAGCTAGAAAAACGGTGGGAGTGCGTCAAATTAGACAGGGAGAGTTTGGCCAGGAAGTGAGTTCTTGATCTTTAGAAACACTAAGTCCAGACCTTGACTGACCCTGTGTCCAGAATGCTGGAGCTGGGATTTGTGCCTTGCCAGGCAGCGGGCCTGGGAGGCCTCTGAAGTTCTCCGAGCTCTGAGGCTAGCTGTTTCCGGGGAATTCCCTGGCTGTCCAGTGGTTAGGGCTCCACGCTTCCACTTCAGGAGGCCCAGGATCCATCCCTGGTCAGGGAAGATCCCACCTGCCTCTCCATGTGGCCAAAAACAAACACAAAAGACTAGCTGACCCCATTCTCTTGATCACAAAGGGGACAGCATTCAAAAAGGTGCCCCAGGACTTCCCTAGTGGTCCAGTGGCCAAGATTGCACACTCCCAATGCAGGGGGCCTGGTCAAGGAACTAGAGCGTCTAAGAGTCTGCATCCACAGCTAAGACCTGGTGCAGCCAAGTACATAAATAAAACAAACAAATATTTTTAAAAAAAGAAAAGATACCGCACTGTGGCAAGCAAGAGGCTGCCATCTGCATGATCTCTCATTCATTCAATCATTCACAAAACTTGTGCCATAAGTGCTTGTACCCTCTCCCCCCAAGCAGCTCCTGGAGTTGCTGGCACTCTCAGGCTTGACAGACCTTCCTCCTCGAGACCCCAAGGCACTCTCAGCACCCGCTGCCTGTGGGCCGACTCCCACCCCCACTTCCAATGCCTGCACACCCGTTGCTCCCACCAGCTGAGCCTGGGATTTTCTGAGAATCGGATAGGTTCGTTGCCAGCTCTCTTGGTGCCAGTCATACTTGTTATTGTAATTATGTGACTTAAATTAAACATCACATAAACTGATGAAATATGAGTGTGAAAGGAAGTAGAGTTGCGCCTCTAGAAACTAAATTGAATGCTTTGGCATAGTTCCATGAAGGAGACGCTTTGAAAAGAACTGCTTCCTAAATATTAGGTGTGAATGAGGGAGAGAACATGCCGCTGAACCGATTCCATCAGGGTGGGGACCAGCCCTGTCTCGCCCGCTGCTGCATTCCCAGGGCTTAGCACAATGCCTGGCACATCGCAGGTGCTCCATAAATATTTGTAGACTGGATGAGCAGTGGCAAAATTGAAACCGGTGAGCGATGCCTTATTGGTGGGGTTTATATAAGGTAGAGGAGAAACCTATGGTCCAACGAAAGACCTTGCTCTGGCATTACATGGACTGGCCAAAAAAAAAAAGTGCCTTCAAGTATATTTATACTCTCATGAAAGGCTTAAGCTATGAAAGTATGCTTTCATTATCCCCCACTTCCCAGGTGGCATTAGTGGTAAAGAACCCAACTGTTGCAGGAGACACAGGAGACATGGGTTTGATCCCTGGTTCTGGAAGATCCCCTGGAGAAGGGCACAGCAACCCACTCCAGTGTTCTTGCCTGGAGAATCCCATGGACAGAGGAGCCTGATGGGCTACAGTCCACGGGGTCGCAAAGAACTGGACACGACTGAAGCGACTTAGCATGCACTTAAATGATTTCTTATAAACCAACTGCATCATTTGCAAGGCTTCTACAGTCAATGTCCGTAAACTCTGTAAAGGGCAAGATAAATATTTGGGGCACTGCGGGTTCTAGTTGCTGTCACAGCAACTCAGCACTGCCTTTGTAACATGAAAGCAGATGATATGTAAATGAATGAGCGCGCGTGTGACCCAGTGAAACTTTACTGACAAAAGAGACAGCCCAGTGTAGCTTATCAACCCGGTTCTCGGGGACTGATTTGTTCTGTGTGCTAGGCACTCTGCTGCGCTGCTGAACACATGGAGCAGAAAATTCTGCTCTGGTGCTTGTGGAGCTCGCCTTTGAGCAAGTCAGAAGATGATTACTATTTGCTGTGCTCAAAACAACGGTGGGGCATGTCCCAGGTGCAGAGCAGGGCACTGCTGCTCCCATGGGGGCAGGGAGAGGGGGAGGAGAGCACGGGAGGCATTTGGTTAGGTTTATGAGATCAGTGATGTTTTCCCGGGTAGTCAGATGGGGCAGCAGGGAACAGCACTCTAGGCAGAGGGAACAGCAAATGCAAAGACATAGAGACTGGAAAGTGTCTGGAGCTCAAAGTAGGTGTCACAAAAGGGAGAAGGAAGACATAAAAAAGGTTAGGCTTTATCCTGGAGCCAGACAGTAAAGAATCTGCCCACAATGCAGAAGACCCGAGTTTGATCGCTAGGTTGGGAAGACTCCCTGGAGAAGGACATAGCAACCCACTTCAGTATTCTTGCCTGGAGAATTATATGGACAGAGGAGCCTGGCAGGTCCATGGGATTGCAAAGAGTCGGACATGACTGAGCGACTGACCCTTGTCCTGGAGCCAGTGGACCTTGGGTTTCCCGTGAGGCACTGACTTGAGCAGAGGCCGTCACAGAGTATGGCAGATGGACGGAGGCAGAGGACCCGTCAGAAGGCTGTCTCTGTAGTGGGGGTGAGGAATGATACGGTCACAAGGGGGAAAAGACGTGGCCACAGTTGGCCACGGGAGCGAAGGAGTGGAAGGAGTTGGGGTGGTGCCGGGGTGTGGTGGCTGGGAGTGCGGTGCGGACCACCGGGAGAGGAAACCCTGAGGAGCAGGAGTGATGGGTAGGGGAAGCTTTGGTTTGTTCAGAGCACAGTAAACAACCCCCAAACATATAGTTAGGGAGCCAGGAGTTGAATCTTCATAGGGTAGCTCAGGCGTCTCAGAACTGCCTGGGCACCTGCGGTGGGAGAGGCGCTGCTGAGATCCAGAGCCTGGGGAGGCCAAGCGGCCTCTGTCCAGAGATAAGTCTAGAGGCTGGGGGGCTCCCGCAGCCAAAGGGACTTGTACTCACCCCAGGCATTCACCCAGTTCCTGGAAAATAAGTAACATCGTGGATTTGTCTTGGAAAAAGGTTTTTTTCTCAATACAGCAAGAGTCCTAGACTTTCGGCTAAAGAAAAACCAATATGAAAAAATCATTTGTGATGAGACTGGATGTCAGGGCTGAGTCAATAAAGGCTTGCTTCAAGGGTGAGAGGGAGCTCGGGCGGGGAAGTGGGAAGCAGCCTCCAGCAAGGGCCTTGGTGCCCTTTGCCACCGCCAGGACGTTCCCACAAGGTTTCCCTGGTTGCATCATGGTGTTCTCGCCATCCCCCAGGGAGGGGAGCAGACAGCAGGTGGGAAGGGTAGAGGGCTTGGGAGTGTGGTGGCGAGCACATCCCATAAGTCACGTTCTCCCCACTCAGCCTGAGCAGTAGAAGGGTGGTTTATGCGTGGCCTGGAAAGATTCTTCAAGCCTGAATCAGATCCAGGCTGTGCACGTAGCTTGGGTAAGAGATAAAGCCCACAGAAGGTGCGCTGGGAGCCCAGAAGCCAGAGACTATTGACCGAGGAAGAGGGGCTGCACAGAGAAGGAGATGGCGAAGCCAAACCTTGTAGATAGTCAGTCGCCTTTGCAGGAACTTCTGTATCTAGGGAACCGTGGTGCAAGTGGTACCTCCGGCAAGCACGGTGCATTGTACACAGTATGTGCTTGGTGAGTAAATGAATGAATGGATGTTCCCCTGAAGCTGTCCGTGTTCAGGGATGCTGAGATTTAAACCAAGACCTCCTCATCTTCCTCCCTCTCAGTTTAAAATTAGGCAGCAATTCCTTGCAGATTACTGTTGTCATCTTGTGGGGCGTGTCTCTCAGCACCCCACATGGGGACTGTACGAGAAGCTTCTTAAGAGAAGTGCTTTCCACGCAGTTTACTCTGAGCTCTATTACCAGAAGCACAACTTAGAGCTTTCTGCTGAGGAACTCAAAGCCCCTTTTCCCATAATCAACTACATGCATTAGAGGGAGTGATTTTTTTTTTATTCTCTCCAAGCCAGATTCCATTAATGAAGCCCCATTTAACGGAAGTCAATTTACCAAAAAGAAAAAAAAAAAATTGAGCATAATTGCTTAAATACATTTTATGTTGTACTATGGTAGCAATTTACTGGGTGAACTTGGAATTCCCCAAGCCCCCCATAGTGAAGTTAATGTGGACAGAAAGATTTGAAGGGGGGGTCTCTCTCTTTGTGTGTTCTCTCCTTTAATTATGATTCTAACAGGGAGCAAAATTAAAGAGGATCCTGAGGGGAGGAGGGAGGGAAAGTAAAGCAACAGAATGGAATTCAGCTTCAACGGTTCCACTGCCTTCCCTGAGTACAGAGGCTCTATCTGAGATGAGTCTGAATCCCACTTCTGCTAGGTACTGCTGTGTGAACTTGTGCCCGTTTCTTAACGTCTCTGTGCAGCCAGGCAGTGCAATGGGAAAGGGCACAGACAGCAGCAGGCACAAAGGCTTGCGTACACGCATGCACACTCAGTCGTGTCCAGTTCTTTGCAAGCCCATGGACTATAGCCCATCAGGCTCCTCTGTCCCGGATTTTCCAGGCAAGAATACTGGAGTGGGTTACCATTTCCTTCTCCAGAGGATCTTCCTGACCCAGGGATGAAGCCCACCTCTGCTGCACTGGCAGGTGGATTCTTTACCACTGTACAAAGGCAGAGAGGCACAACAAAAGCAGTGCACATGAGGTCTTCTGAGTGCACAGTGACGTGTGTGTGTGTCTACGTGTGTGTGTGTGTCTACATCTGTCTGTGTGACGTACTCAGAGAAGGAAGGCAGGCCAAGAAGACTTCACTGGGGAGGTGACATTTGCTACAAGACTTTGAGGAAGTGAGAGGGTGAACCAGATGGCAGTCTGGGAGAAGAGCCAGTCAGCAGGCAGAGAAATGATCACGTGCAAAGGCCCTGAGGCAGGAGTGGGTGTGGCCAGTTTCGAGCAGCCTGGCTAGAGCATAAACAATAAGGAAAAGAGGAGACACACTGGCGTTTTAAGACTTGGAGACTCTGGTAAAGTCTTTGGCTGTGAGAATTAGAGCCACTGAAGATTTGGTTTTAATTAACTCCGAAAGCGAAAATGTGAGTTGCTCAGTCATGTCCAACTCTTTGTGACCCCATGGACTGTAGCCCACAAGGATCCTCTGTCCATGGAATTCTCCAGCCAAGAATACTGGAGTGGGTAGCCGTTTCTTTCTCCAGGAGATCTTCTTGATCCAGGGAAAGAACCCACGTCTTTTATACCTCCTGCATTGGCAGGCAGGTTCTTTACCATCTGGGCCACCTAATTAACTCTATTAGTGCATAATTTAATACATGCATAGGGAAGCCTGGCGTGCTGCAATCCATGGGGTTGCTACGGGATGGACACAAGTTGGCTATCAAAGAACAACAAAAAATGTATAATTTATATTAAAAATTGTTGTCCAGTCACTCAGTTATGTCTGACTCTTTACGACCCCATGGACTGCAGCACACTAAGCTACCCCGTCCAGCACCATCTCCTGGAGCTTGCTCAGACTCATGTCCCTTGAGTCAATGATGCCATCCAACGATCTCATCCTCTGTTGTTCCCTTCCCCTCCTGCCTTCAGTCTTTCCCAGCATCAGGGTCTTTTCTAATGAGTCAGCTCTTCACATCAGGTGGTCAAATACTGGAGTTTCAGCTTCAGCATCAGTCCTTCCAATGAACACCCAGGACTGATCTCCTTTAGGATTGATTGGTTGGATCTTCTTGCAGTCCAAGGGACTCTCAAGAGTCTTCTCCAACACCACAGTTCAAAAGCATCAGTTCTTTGATGCACAGCCTTCTTTGTAGTTCAACTCTCACATCCATACATGACTGCTGGAAAAACCATAGCTTTGACTCTATGAACATTTCTTGGCATGGTAACATCTCTATTTTTCAATATGCTATCTAGGTTAGTCATAACTTTTCTTCCAAGGAGCAAGCATCTTTCAATTTCATGGCTGTAGTCACCATCTGCAGTAATTTTGGAGCCCAAGAAAATAAAGTCTGACACTGTTTCCATTGTTTCCCCATCTGTTTGCCATGAAGTGATGGGACCAGATGCCAAGATCTTCATTTTTTGAATGTTGAGTTTTAAGTTAGCTTTTTCACTCTCCACCTTCACCTTCTTCAAGAGGCTCTTTAGCTCCTCTTTGCTTTCTGCCGTGAGGGTGGTGTCATCTGCATATCTGAAGTTATTGATATTTCTCCCAGCAATCTTGATTCCAGTTTGTGCTTCATCCTCCAGCCTGGCATTTCTCATGATGTACTCTGCATATAAGTTAAATGAACAGGGTGACAATATACAGCCTTGACGTACTCCTTTCCCAATTTGGAACCAAGCCATTGTTCCATGTCCAGTTCTAACTTCTACTTCTTGACCTGCAGACAGGTTTTGCAGGAAGCAATTTTAAAATGACCCATCTTAAATGTGTGGTTCTGGGGGCTTTGACAAATTTGTGCATGCCGTATATCCACCATCTTATAAGGTAAGACCATGTCTTATTATACAAGATAAAACCCTGTCTTATATATAAGACAAGACCATCTTAGATATAAGACCATTTCCAGCACCCCAGAATGTTCCCTGTATTCCCTCCCAGGCAATCCTCCCTGTACCTTTCCCCTCCAACTCGGGCACCCACTGATGTGCTTTCTCTCACTGTTGATTTGTCTTGTCCAGAGTTTCATATAAACAGAGTCATACCGTATATACTCTTCTATCATTCAGCATGATGCTTTTGAGCATCTTTCATGTTGTAGGTGTTAGTAATTCTTTTTTATTAGAGTTTTGAGTAAGGCATGACACCATCACAATGGCAAAGTTTAATGTGATCATTCCAATATTTAAGTCCCTAATTCTCTGATAGATACCAAGAAAACTCTCAAATGTGCATGTATGTCCTAGGAGGCAGGAGCAGAACAGAGTAAAGATGCACAGGCCCCTGAGTTGAAGCCTTGAGAATGAAGAGCTATAAGATTCCTGGGAGCAGGTGAAGGTGTGGGAGAAATGGGAGGGAGTGATGTCCCATATATCCACCATCTTATAAGGTAAGACCATGTCTTATTATACAAGATAAAACCCTGTCTTATATATAAGACAAGACCATCTTAGATATAAGACCATTTCCAGCACCCCAGAATGTTCCCTGTATTCCCTCCCAGGCAATCCTCCCTGTACCTTTCCCCTCCAACTCGGGCACCCACTGATGTGCTTTCTCTCACTGTTGATTTGTCTTGTCCAGAGTTTCATATAAACAGAGTCATACCGTATATACTCTTCTATCATTCAGCATGATGCTTTTGAGCATCTTTCATGTTGTAGGTGTTAGTAATTCTTTTTTATTAGAGTTTTGAGTAAGGCATGACACCATCACAATGGCAAAGTTTAATGTGATCATTCCAATATTTAAGTCCCTAATTCTCTGATAGATACCAAGTAAACTCTCAAATGTGCATGTATGTCCTAGGAGGCAGGAGCAGAACAGAGTAAAGATGCACAGGCCCCTGAGTTGAAGCCTTGAGAATGAAGAGCTATAAGATTCCTGGGAGCAGGTGAAGGTGTGGGAGAAATGGGAGGGAGTGATGTCCCTTCAGGCTCCTCCTGTCTGTACAGTTGGGGGTTAAAGCTGACCCCAGGGCTGGAGAAGAGTCGCTGACTTCCTATATTCCAGTTACGACCCAGATCATTACTCTCATCCTGCTCTTGGAACCCCGGCACTCTCCCCTCATTCTGCTTTGCAATAAACAGCCTTTGGTTCTGAATTATTCAGGTAAATTCTCCCTATTTCTACTTCCTTATGTAAATAGCCTCCAAGCTTTGTCATTGAGATAGAATTGAATTTGGCCTGGGGAAGAAAAAACCCACAATACTGTTTGTGACTCCTTAGAAAACTTAAATGACTATGCCTGTAATAAACTATTTTAAATGGGATCTGGTAAAATACAGTAATTGGTTTCTGTTATAGCTCTTACTATAGCAGTATGGGTGATATTCCTGGAGTTTGGTGTGTGTCAGCATTTTCATTACAGTAAAATCTCAGTTTTTCAGGGTGAGAGGCTCCTTGGTTAGTTCCTTTGTTTAATACGCATTTATGGAGACCCACTATGCTGGAGCTCTCTCCCTTTCATGCCTCCAGATCACCTTCCCTCCCTTTTCTACCCTGTTCCATGCTTAGGAAGACTTACTTGTCAGACTACGCCAGTAATCTTCCTTGCTCTCTGGCTTCCGGTTGTGCTAGATCAACAGAAGCATCAGCAGTAGATGGGAGGAGGGGAGGCAGGAGAGTGAATTCCGGGTATTCATTCCTTGCTCCATCCTGGTGGGAATCTGTGCAAACTGGCTGTAGTCCCAGCAGACCAAAGATCTGGGTCCTTTCTAAGCTTCAGGGCTCACCATTTCTGTCCAGGTCTGTGAGGGGTTAGCCATACCCTTGTTACCAGCCTCAGAATACTGCCCCATGCTTGATGGTGAAGAGAACATTCATTCACCCAGAATTATTCTCAGATGACTGAGCCACCTGTTTTCTGCTGGAATCCTTGTGTCAGGCATTGTGTTAGGTTCTCGATACAAAGATGAAGAACAAAAGGTGATGGAGAATATAACAGCAGCTGTCACTTACCGAGAGCTTTCTATTTGCTGGAGATGGTGCTGAAGTCTTTTTTGTGTATTATCTCATTCAGTGCTTGCAACCCTTTCAGGGAGGGATTATTATCCTCATTTTACAGATAAACTCACAGAGAATGTAAGTAATTTTCATAAGATAACACAGCAGATTCCTCCAGAGCCCCAGCTTCCCCCTGCTCTACCCGCCCACCCACCTGTCTGCCTTGCCCTCTTGGAGGCATCATCCTAGGGAGACAGACACACACCTGGATGAATGAATTACAATCTGAGTAACTTGCTGTGGCATCACAGAGGAGGGGAAAGGGAATTATGTTTATTGAGTTAAGACGTGCCAGATACTGGGCTAGGTCCTGTACCCGGAAGTCCCCTCACTTATTCCCATGGACTCTCCAGGCTGGTATTATCATTCCATCTTCAGAAGGATGGAGTAACTGGTCATACTGATTGGAAGTGGTGAAGCCTGGATCTGAACCCAAATCTGTGTGGTTTCAGAACCCAGGAGAGTAGGAAAGACCTTCCTGGGTGGGGACGTGGTATTTGCAGGTGTCCCAAAGAGTTGAACACAACTGAGAGACTTCACTTTGACTTTTCACTTTCATGCATTGGAGGAGGAAATGGCAACCCACTCCAGTATTCTTGCCTAGAGAATCCCAGGGATGGGGGATCCTGGTGGGCTGCCATCTATGGGGTCACACAGAGTCAGACACGACTGAAGCAACTTAGCAACAGCAGCAAAGTCATCTTGGGTGACACGGCGGGTGCAGGGGAGATGGTTACTCTTAGGTATATTCCAGGCAGAAAAGGCAAAGGCATGGGAATTCCCTGCTGGTCCAGTGGCTAAGAATCCACCTTCCAGTGCAGGGGATGTGGGTTCCTCCTTGGTTGGGGAACTAAGATCCCACATTGCCGGGATCCAGCCCCAGTGGATGCAGGGAATTCAAAGCAGGGACGGAGTCAGCATCCTAAGAAAGAACTATTTAATTAGAAAGAGAGACTAGGAAAGAATAGTGTAGTAGGAAAATTAGTGGAGAAAAGAGGCTGAATAACTTGGTTTACGTGGAAAACCAATAAAACTTCGAGACAAGGAGTTTGCACCACCTACGTAGGCCACAGGCGTCTTCTCAGTCTCCCGAAGGAGTGGGGACACAAAGTGCCCCCCGCCCCGTTCAGATCTTAGAAGTTCGGGCAAAATTAGTAGGCTTGGCGAGCCTCCGTGCTCCAGATGGGAACTCAGCCAGAAAAGAAGAGAACGAGAAAAGACCACACGGGGGAAACCAGTCTTTCCAGGAACTGATCCGTTTCTTTATTTTTCAGGTCCACTTTTATACTTTTAGTTGTACATAGAGATAAATGTAAGAAACAGAGTCACGCAGGGTCAGCTGCTCCGACCCATATCTAAAGACAGTGTTCTCAGCATATCTTTGTTCTTACAGGGGTCTTACATTTGTTTTACAATATCTTCTGGTCTGGAGACTGATTAACATTTTATGGCCCCACCTTTCTATTGATAAAGGTTAATCTATCAGAAAACTTGTTTCCCCTTAAGATCTATTTAGTCTTAAGATAGTGATAAAGTTACATTTTTACATAGCAAGGACACAGTGATTTATAACAAAGAAAGAGGAGTACAGTGATCTATAACAAAAGAGAAAATTCATTAACTCAAAAGTATTGCTAACATCAAACTAGTATTACTAACATCAAAACTACTATATTTCTTTTTCTACATTCCAATTACATCGATTAGCATACTCCCTGGTGCCTAAGGATATGGAGGCCTGGCGGCAATCATTAACTCAGCAATGAAACCCTTCACCAACATGATTTTTATCTTTAGAAAAACCCTATGCTAACTAACACTTTCCAAATACTCCAAACTCTCTGTGCTGTCTATGGTTGAGAGGTTGTAAACAATCATGTACTAGTAGCAAGAGTGTGGATAATCCTGTCACACAAGCTAGTCTGCCAGCAGAGAGGTTTTTGGGCTGAAACACCTTTGTCACACCCAGGAGATTTATTAACTGGAGTCCTAAGTTGACTCCTTTTCAAAGAGAGGTGGTGGGGGATAGCCCCCCGGATAATGTCAGAAGAGTAGGCGAAAAGCACAGTGCAGTAAGGCAGGTGGACTCTGGTTTGGGGGCAGATGCACGAGCAGATCCAGCGAGGCTCCCTTAAGGCCCCACTTGCCTTTGCCTGTCGGGCCCCTTAACCTCATGACCTTTGCCATGAGTGGCACTCCTTGTGCTGGCTCCCGGCACCACATGCCTGGGGGCAACTCTAAACCCACACATGCCACAAGGAAAGTTCCTATATGACTCAATGAAGGGCCTGCATGCTGCAGCTGAGACTTGACACAGCCAAATAAATAATAATAATGAAAGGACAAAGACATGGGAAAGGAGGAAGCTTGGAATGCTTAGGTGTGATCAGGGTGTTCGGGCAGGGCAGGAGGGATGGTACCAAAGGGCACGCGTCAGGAGGTTTGGTCCCTGATTCAGACACAGAGAGGAGGAGCAGGAAGACGCCAGTTCTTGGCTGCTGGAGGTGTGGGGTCCAGGAGAGAACGGGGTGCTCCCAGGGTGCAGGGCCAGGCCGGGGGGTGGGGAATGAGCAGAGGGAGGAGGGGCACTGGGGGCTTAGCCTGAGTGTGGCGAGGGGAAAGGACCCTCCTCTGGTAAACGGAGGCCCTTTCAAGAAGGAGACAGGATAGGAAGTTCGGAAGGCCAGTTTGTGTGGACACTGGGGAGCCACAGAAGGTTCTTGAGCTCTGAGTGACTCTAGAAGGAAAGACCTGATTGACGTGAAAGCTGGCCCAGGATGCAGCTGGGCAGAAGGCTAGGGCGGTGACCGGCAGCAGGGGGGCATATGCTGGTGTCGACCCACTGAGCCGGACTGGCTAGAACTCGGAGGAGGCTACGTTAAGGGAGGAGAGGCAGCCTGGAAGCAGGAGGGGTAGTGAGGGGCGGGGGGAGGCCTCTCGTGGAGGCAGCAGGGATGGGGCGGGAGGCAGAGGAGACCCAGGGCCTAGTGAGTGACCCCGAAATGGGCTCTCACACCTGGGAAGGGCGCGCTGCACACAGTGGCTGCCCGAGCCCTTTCTCCTGACTTCTCGGAGGCCCTGAGGGGCTTGCTTGGGGAGGCTGAACCTCTGCCCCTGAGCGCAGGGGGGATGGTGGGGCAGGGGCTGAACCTCTGCTGGAGACCTGGGGCTGGTCCTCTGTCTGGGGCTGGATCTGTGTGGGGCATCTGGAGCTCTGCTGGAAGTGGGCATGTGGGCATCTGCTGGGGGGGCAGTGGGCCTCTGCTTGGAGGGCTGGGTCTCTCTCCAGGGTGGCCAGACCTCACTGGGAAAAATAGTCCTCTGCTCCTGGCCTGAAGCATAGCCGCCTCCTCTCAGCATCTCCCTGGTGGCTCAGGTGGTAAAGAATCTGCCTGCAATGCAGCAGACCGGATTTGATCCCTGGCTTGGGAAGATGCCCTGGAGAAGGGAATGGTTACCTACTCCAGTATTCTTGCCTGGGAAATCCCAAGGACAGAGAGGCCTGGTGGGCTACAGCCCATGGGGTCCCAAAGAGTCAGACATGACTAAGCAACAAAGCGCATGTGCCCAGCCTCCCAGCAGTGGAAAGAACCCCTGGAGGAGCCAGCTCAAGCCACCCAGGTTGCAGGCTCCTTGCTGGAGGGCGGCTGGGGCAGCGTGGCCTTCCCTTCTGCCAGGGCAGAGGCCCCAGCACATGTGGGCAGTGGAGAGACTCCCGGGTGCCCGGTCTCCACCAGCTGTGGTCCCTCACCTCCCCCTCCCCTACTTCCTGTCCCCACAGGTTCACTGGAGCCAGCCTCCCAGCCCCCGTCATCAGCAGCAAGAACTGGCTACGGCTGCACTTCACGTCGGATGGCAACCACCGCCAGCGTGGCTTCAGTGCCCAGTACCAAGGTAGGTAGGGCCGGGCAGCAGAGATGTCCCCAAACTGGGTGTACTTGCCCCTGTTGTCCTGCTCTTATTTGCAGACCCAGAGGTCTGCTTTTCAGCATCTCTGCATCTGCTGTTGTGGTCTGTTGCCCAAGAGAGGACACTTCTCGAATTGTGTAGAATTGTGTGCCCTGAGCTGCCCCTCTTCAGACCAGTGGAATCTTAATAGTTTATACCAGGGGTCTCCTAAGAGCCAGGCACTGTGCTTGGCACTTGGTCAGCATCGTCTCACTTAATCTTTGTCATTACCCTGTGAAGCAAATACTGTCACCATCTCCATCTGATGGACAAGGGAGCCGAGGCTCAGAGAAATTAAACCAGTTTCCCAAGGCTGTCTGAACTCCTGCTGCTTGAATCCAGAGCCCGCCCTCCTACTGGCAGAGTTTAGCCTGCCCCAGGGTAGGGTAGGAGAGCTGCCCATATCTTACCTCTCATTCATTTTGAGTAAAACACAAATGTTTGACAAATGACAGGTGAAATTTTAGGGAGCTCTCCAGCTTAAATGCTCAAATCTGGGAAGAGCTCTCTGGGGGCAAGAGATCAGACCCAAAATGGCAGGTGGAAACTGCAGGTAAGCAGATTTCTGCTCCATTGCTGATGAATTTCCCAACTCTGAGAGGAGAGTTGCCCATGAAAAGGAGTGCATTAATCCTAAGGCGGGGAGTCCACACACCTGGAGGAGATCTTGGGATGGTAGGTGTAGATGACAACCTTCCTTTTCAACCTTGAGTTTGTCCAAAGTACAGAGAATTTATCCATGGAGACAAACAGTAAGGACTGGTTTCAAACTTGCTCATTAACCCATTGCTATCACCAGTTATGGGCTTCCCAGACTCAAGTTCGGTCCCTGGGTCAGGAAGATCCCCTGGAGGAGGGCATGGCAACCCACTCCAGTATTCTTGCCTGGATAATCTCATGGACAGAGAAACCTGGAAGGCTACAGTCCATAGGGTCTCAAAGAGTAGGATACTACTGATAATCTCATGGACAGAGAAACCTGGAAGGCTACAGTCCACAGGGTCGCAAAGAGTAGGGTACTACTGAAACAGCTTAGCATGCACGCACACACCGGTGGCTCAGTGGTAAAGAATCCACCTGCCAATGGAGGAGACGCAGGTTCTATCCCTGGGTAGGGAAGATCCCCTGAAGGGGGAAACGGCAACCCACTCCAGTATTCTTGCCTGGGAAATCCCATGGACAGAGGAGCCTGGTGGGCTACAGTCCAAGGGGTCCCAAGAGAGTCAGACACAACGTAGTGACTAAACAACACAAATCACCAATTACAAACGGAAGTTGGTTCTGATGGATTCAGTGTGAATTTGTCTTGCCCACATATTAAGTAGAAGCCCTGTAAGAGGCCCTGGGGAATAAACAGCAGGCTGTGTTGGGAGTGAGAGAGTACATGTATCAATCAGCGTGCATAGGACACAGGCCTGACGGAGAGGGTGCTGTGATCAAGGCCACACCACCGTTAGGAGGGAGCCCCAACTCCTGGGGAGGAGCAGGGCAGCCTGTCTTTCCAAGCCCCACCTTGGAGGCTCGGAGGCTTCGGCCTGAACACTGAGTACCCTGCGCACCCCAGACGTGGCACCAGCAGGGCGCGGGCCCCCAGGGCCAGGCTTTCAGGCTGGGAACTGGGATAAGAGCAGCATTGGAAGCAGAAACATGACCTCTAGAATCTGAATCTTTTATGCACAGCCTCATCCTTAGCCTTGGGTAGCAGGACTCCCTTGAAATTATTTTTTAAAAACGAACAGGAAACCAGCTTTGACAAGCTTCACAAACCCTGGCTCCAAGAACTTTCTTCGAGACCTTTTTGTTTGTTTGTTTTCTCCTGCACCTGAGGTTGGGCCTTTGTGGGAGTGAAGCACCTCTTTGGCTCTTCCTGTCACGTTTTCCAAAACAGAGAAGCAGAAATGAACATTGACTCATCTAATTAAGGAGGTTCCAGGTGTTTCTTATACAAGTCAAGTTTCTCAGGGCCCATGTGGTCATAGCTTAGGGTTTGCTGCCAGACAACAGGCAACGAGAACACCGACCAGGCAGTCTCGAGAAGGTCAGGAGCACGCATCCACTGCACGCCTGCCACGTACCAGGCCCTGTATGCGTTTTCATCCTCCCCTCAGCACAGTGATGAATGTGGTTTTTAATTCCCATATCTCAGAAGGAAGCTGAGGCTCAGAGAGCTTGTGTACCTCGCCAGACACACACAAATCACACAGACTACCAGTTGCTGTTGTCAGTCGCTCAGTCATGTCTGACTCTGTGACCCCATGGACTGCAGCACACCAGGCTTCCCTGTCCTTCACCAGCTCCCAGAGCCTACTCAAACTCATGGCCATTGAGTCAATGATACCATCCAACCATCTCATCCTCTGTCGTCCCCTTCTCCTCCTGCCCTCAGTCTTTCCCAGCATCAGGGTCTTTTCCAATTAGTCAGTTCTTCACATCAGGTGGCCAAAAGTATTGGAGCTTCAGCTTCAGCATCAGTCCTTCCAATGAATATTCAGGGTTGACTTCCTTTCGGACTGACTGGTTTGATCTCCTTGCTGTTTAAAGGGCTCTCAAGAGTCTTCTCCAGCACCACAGTTCAAAAGCATCAGTTCTCGGGCGCTCAGTCTTCATGATGGTCCAACTCTCTCATCCATACATGACTATTGAAAAAACCATATCTTTGACTATACAGACCTTGTCGGCAAAGTGATGTCTCTGCTTTTTCAGCATATCAGTGATGAAGCTCAAATTCATTCACAGGCCTATGTGAGTTTTTCTGCAAAATCACAAGGCCTTCTCCTATGGGGCTATGGTTGCCTCACTTTTCTTATTTGACTGGTAGCTTTTAAACTCTGTTTTGTTAATCTCATCCCACCATAAAAAAAATACATTTTTTCCATTACAACCTGGACACACATATATAACTGTAGACCTGAAAGGAAAATGTCACCAAGTGCTATTTACCCTTAGTAAGTATGATGCACCCTGAAAATTTCTTTTCCAATTTTTAGTATTAGTTGCAACTTTTAAATCGATTTCACAAGTCTGTAGCAAGGAACAACCCACAGTCTGAAAAATGGTATTAGTTACGAACTTCTCAAAAGTAGGCTCTTTCTTATCCTCTCTCTGTCCTCCTTGTCCTCCCACAGCATAGCCCAGAACAGGATTTGCACGTTGGTGTGCGCCAGTGTACCAGTGTTTCAAGAACTTGGCATTTAATAATATTAGTTTATTCAGGTCTAAGAGCAGCTGTGTGACACAGGCACTACTATTAGCCCCTCTTACAGATGAGGACTGAGAGCTGCGAGAGGGTTCCTTGGTGGCTCCAGGTCTCAGCCATAGAATGCTGGAGCCCAGGTTTGAACGCCAGCCAAGCTCATCTGGATCTGGCATGCTAAAAGACTGTGGTGTGTGCCACTTGTGTGAATACATGATTCTGCCCTGAGAACTTTCTCTAGTGTCTTCCAGACTGTGAGTACATAGGGCAAGGGTCTACAGCAATCATTTGGAGACTTAATTGACAGCGTTATAAAGCAGGGCTTCTCAGCCTCGGCACTGTTGACGCTGTGGCCTGCGTAATTCCCTCCGGTAGGGGGCTGCCTCAGGCACTGCAGCATCCCCGGCCTCCACCCACAAGGTGCTCGATGCCAGCAGCACCCACACATGTGTGTATACACACAAACACACGCACACAGAGTTACGACAACCATAAATTCTCCAGACTTTGCCAGATGTCCCCCGAGCACAAAATCACCCCCAGCTGAGAACCACTGCTGTAAAGGAACGAAGCTTTGGAACCACTGAAGAATATTCTAAGTTTCGGTGCTTGTAAATTCAGTCCCAAAGAACAGCGGAGGTAGGTCTCAGTCAGGGGTCCAGGAGGAGACGGGCGCATGCTTCCTGCGTGGCTGTAACTGAAGAAGGTTTAGTGAAGGGTCCAGCTACAAAGAGGAGGGTGAGATTAAAGGAACCCAGGGCAATGATGAGGTCCCCAGGGAATCAACAGCCGCGAGGCCTTTACCACACTAGGGGAAGGGTCAGGGAAGGGGGAGCAGGAGCTGGAGCCACTGAAGATGGGCTGCCTGGCAGAACTGAGGAGGCTGACCACTGCCAACCTCCAGGGCAGGAGGGGGTGCTGGGAATCTGTAGCCAGTGCAGGAGGGGACCCCAGGAATCACTAACCGGATCTTGCCCTTCTCTCCATCACATCTGTTGTGCTTCCCATCTGCCAACCCAACAGGAAACCAGGAACAAGGGAACAGAGGGCCTGCCCTGGTCTGCTCTGTACCCTAGGTGGTTGGCCAGTTGGACTGGCAGGCTTCCTTGTTCTCTGGCTGTCCACAGAGGTCTGGCTCTGGGGCACAGGACAGGGCGGAGAAGAATGGGCCTAGGGAGTCATCCGCACGGGACCAGTTTCACCCGTGCTCGGCTTTATGGCCTTGGAATCTCAAGGGATGGAGGGCACTTCAGAGCCAGTTATTCCCAACTCCTGTTATCAATGGAGGTTTTGTCCCAGAGAAACAAACAAGAAAATTAAAATAAATAAATGTAACTGAAGAATTGATGCTTTTGAACTGTGGTGTTGGAGAAGACCCTTGAGAGTCCCTTGGACTGCAAGGAGATCCAACCAGTCCATTCTAGAGGAGATCAGTCCTGGGTGTGCATTGGAAGGACTGATGCTAAAGCTGAAACTCCAATACTCTGGCCACCTCATGTGAAGAGCTGACTAATTGGAAAAGATTCTGATGCTGGGAGGGATTGGGGGCAGGAGGAGAAGGGGATGACAGAGGATGAGATGGCTGGATGGCATCACCAACTCGATGGACATAAGTTTGAGTGAACTCTGGGAGTTGGTGATGGACAGGGAGCCCTGGTGTGCTGTGATTCATGGGGTCGCAAAAGAGCTGGACACAACTGAGCGACTGAACTGAACTGAACCTGCAACACAACGCATTCCCTTCTTGCCTTGATCCCATCAGAGTTTAGGGCTGTTCATGGCCGCACACAATTCTAACCAAAACCACGTGGTAGCAGAGGTTCTGAGTTCTAGGCTGGTGCTGCCTGGAGCTGACTGTCAGAAGGTGGGCAGTCGTATTTCATTTTTGAGAAATGTGTCCCTTGTGGCATTACCGCGTGATAGCACAGAAAGACTCACATGACCAGACCAGTCTCTGCTCTCAAAGACAGCAGGTTTAAGAGCGGAGCAGACACGAGTCTGTCACTTCTGTGCCATATGAGAAGAGCTATAATCGAGGCCTGATGAAAGGTTCTGGGAGTGGATAAAGGAGCAGTTCATGCTGTTGGAGACACTTAAGGAAAGGCAGACTTCAGTGTGAGTCGCAAAAAGAGGCCAGACAGGCAATGGGAAGAAGCCTTGCAGGTAGAGCTCAAGCAAGACAACGCGCAAGTGCTAAGTCTACGGAGCCACAGATACCCGTGTGTGTCTGTAGCGCAGGTCAGCGAACTGCAGCCTGCGGGCCGGGCTCAGCTCTCCGCTTGCTTTCGTGTGGTCTTCAAGGTAAAAGTGGGTTTTACTCTTCTTTTTAATTATTTTTTTAATCTGGCCATACCACGTGGCACGCAGGATCTTTGTTCCCTGACCCAGCGATCAAACCCACACTCCCTGTATTGGAAGCATGGAGCATGTATTGGAAGCATATATCGGGACCACTGGACCACCAGGGGAGTTCTCACATTTTTAAATAGTTGAAGAAAAAAAAATAAATAGTTGAAGAACATTTCATAACACATGAAAATTATGTGAAATTCAAATTTTAGCGTCCATAAATGAAAGGTTATTGGAACTCAGCTACGCTCATTAATAGACACATTTTCTATGACTGCTTGAGTGCTGCCAGAGTCGGTAGTTTGCAACTGAGATGAGGCATTTTACAGAAAACATTTGCTGACCTAGAGTGAAGTCTGCAGCCACGAGCAGCGATGGGCGGCTAGATTTATGAGGCTGGAAAGTGAGGTAGGCAGTCGCATCAGGTCATAAAAAGCTGCCGTGAAGCTGGGCTCCATCCCAGGGTGGCGCTTGTGCTCGCGCTCAGCGCTCAGTTGTGTCCGACTCTGTGCGACCCCGTGGACTGTAGCCCGCCAGGCTCCTCCATCCATGGGATTCTCCAGGCAAGAATACTGAAGTGGGTTGCCGTTTCCTTCTCCAGGGGATCTTCCAGGCCCAGGGATCAAACCCACTTCTCTTGCATCTCCTGCATTGGCAGGCAGATTCTTTACCTCTATCGGGGGAAGCCCCCCATAGTGGTGAGAGGTTGATAAGAAGTTTTAACAAGAGCGGAGACATGATCACATTTTCATTTTCGAAAAATCTTTGCTCTAGAATGAAAATAATGGGAGACAGATACGCGTTTTTGGAGGAAGAGAAGCTGACGAGGACCTACCTGGTGGTCCAGTGGTGGAGACTCTGCTCTCCCAATGCAGGGGGAACACGTTCAGACCCTGAAAGGGGAACTAAGATCCTGCGTGCCTCATGGCATGGCCAAAAAATGTTTTTTAAATGATGACAGTGAAGATCCAGAGTTTAGGCAGAAGCGGTAGGAGATGGAGAAGGGGAGACAGACCAGAAGAGCTCCTTCTGTGATCAGCCACCCTGGACTCAGTGTGTGTCAGGACTGGGAGTGAGAGGGGGTGGGGGAAAGAAGATGAATGAGTCAGAGATGAATCTTAGGTTTTTAGCTTGAGTAAGTGAGTAAAATAAATGACAGTATTAACCAAGATGGTCCCTGGCAGAGGCAGATGGGGGACGGAGTTTGCTTGGGATGCATTGATTCTGAGGTAGTGTGGGATGCCAGGGTTTGGGAGACTATCTGATAGACAGTTGTCTCTTCTGTCGATCTGTAGCTCAGAGAAGAAGGGTCTTGGCTAGAGAAAAAAACAAAAAGCTTTCAGGCAAAGTAGAGGCTGAGGTCACCAATCCCATCTTAAGGCATGAGTCCTCCCATGCATGTAACAGGAGAGAAGTGGGTCAAAAGAATGGGCTTTCCAAGTGGGTTCCTTGGAGACCATGGGGTTCTCCCAGCAGCTGTTTTGCAAACGGCTGAGCAGGTGGAATTTCCACCCCAACTTCACCTAGAGCAGTCCCTCTTTGATCTATTTGTAGCAGGCATGTACCTAAGCAGGTTAGGATAAGTTCCTCTACCTAAAGTATTTGGCAAGCCCAAGAGTTGAGGTTCTATAAAATTCTTCCTGTTCTGGAAGAGCACTGAGATTGTGTCTTCAAACCCTCTGTCTCCAGGTGAGGAATATTTCCAGTCCTTCTCATTATTTCCTTGGGTGTTTTGGTTTGGGTTTTCTTTTTTTAAGCCTACAAGGGATGACAGTGAGAAGCCTTTCTTAAATGCCCACAGTGGCCGCTGATCACAAGGGGTGAGGGGCTACCCTGGAGGGAGGGCGACCCCCTTCTCTGTTGCTTTCCTCATCTGAAGAGGGAATACTCATTTTAACCCCACAAGGCGACTAGAAGTTAAAGGAGCTCCTGGTAAAATGTCTGACACTTGGCAGGTGCTCTTGAAATGGGAACTTGAAGCTTCCTACCCAATTCATCACTTTGACCCCTGTTCTATGGGAAACCCTCAAGCAATGAGAGCGAGTTGGCGGCTCTGGCTCCTTTCACATGTTCCCCTTGCTGTTGCTCTGACCTGATGATAATCCTCAAGTGACTGTACCTCCCTGCAGCCAGATCCTAGCCTGGCCCCATAGTCCCTCCCACTGCCTCTCTCAAGTCCACCCTAGTGACTGCAAGATAGGAAGATTTTCTGCTCTCTAGAAGTCCCGTGCTGAGTCTCAGTTGTCTGCCCAAGAAACATTTCCACTTGAGAACAATTGGCATTTACTGAGATGCTGGAGGCTTTTTATGATAACAAGCTGAAGCTTCTAATTTTCACATGAAAACAATGAGTTTTTGCCTGTGACTGGTCCACCATCCCAGGCCAGTGCCTCAGGCACCCCGTGGTCCGAGATCCAACTTATTTGCTCTGTTCTTGTCGGCCCTCTGAACTGCTGCCGGACCCTTAGCGGCCTCATTTCCAAGTTTAGGCCTCTGGGGTCCTCAGCATGAGTCTCAGGATCCCAGGGGCTGAGTACTCACAAAGCCAGGCTCCTGAGTTCAATCAATAGTGAGCCTAAACTGAAAAGTGAGTGTGAACACACCTGCGACACCCCCTCAGCTTAAGTGTCACCCCTTCCTGTTTCCAGAAATGAATTCAAAGCCCAGATTCTGTTAACAGTGGGCCATTCATCCGCTCAGTCATCAAGCTCTTTGGAAACCTTCTATGTGCCTGGCTCTGTGTCTGCCCCAGGAGCAGACATAGGAGCCCATGCGCCAAATTGCTAGAACCAGATCTTTTGGGGCCATGTAATGAGGGTTTCAGCAGAGGTCCAGGTGAAGCCTGGAGAGGGCACCGACTCCTCCCTGAGACATGGAGACAGAGAGGAGATAACCTCTGAGCGAGATGGAGCCAGGAAGAGAAGGGGAGAAAGGATGTTCCAGGGAGAAACGACAGCACCACAAAGGCGACTAAAAGCAATAACCCCCGGCCACAGCGATTCCCTTAAACACCCGTCTTCCGGTCATCTCCTCCAGCTGACTTCTGGGAAGTTACTCATGAAGATGGCTGCACAGCCTGTTATTAATAGCAAAGCATTTAGCTATTCTTTTTCCAGTTCTTTTCCCGTTTATCTTATTACAGAGTATTGAGCAGAGTTCCCTGTGCTACAGAATAGGGTTAGGGTTAGACACGTGTGTGTGTAACGGTCACTTTGCTGTATACCTGAAACTAACATAACATTGTTAATTATACCCCAATATAAAATTAAAAATTTTTAAAAATAGCAAGGCCCGCCCCTAGGAATTAGAACATGCCCCCTCTTACACTGCTACCCATGAACCATGGGCCACCCCAATGCCGTCCCCCTTCTACTATGCCAGAGTCCTTCTCTACTTTAGGAGTTCCAGCAGCATGGTGAGTTTTGCGTGTTAACCAAGAAACTGAACCGGCAGCTCCCAACAGAGCACCACTTACAATCTAAGTTGGGTTGATGATTCCTTTCCCACCATATTTTAAAAATCACCCCGCCTCGGAGGGGATCTGCAAAAATTTCTCAGTTCAGTTCAGTTCAGTTCAGTCGCTCAGTCGTGTCCGACTCTTTGCGACCCCATGAATCGCAGCACGCCAGGCCTCCCTGTCCATCACCATCTCCCAGAGTTCACTCAGACTCATGTTTCCACTGTTTCCCCAACTATTTCCCATGAAGTGATGGGACCAGATGCCATGATCTTCGTTTTCTGAATGTTGAGCTTCAAGCCAACTTTTTCGCTCTCCTCTTTCACTTTCATCAAGAGGCTTTTTAGCTCCTCTTCACTTTCTGCCATCCTTCAGCACCTGCATTCTTAGCAGTGGTCATTGCCAGAGTTTTGAGGGATCTTTTGATGATTTTGGTACCAGTTTTTTGCTCTTCATTTAGCTGGAGCAGTGAATCCAAGCCTGGAATGCACTGAAGCAAAGCACCCAGGTGATGCCTTTGTCAACAGCAGCGCTTGCAGCATTCAGAGCATCTGGGACTGTTTTCATCCTCTTCCACGTCACTTGTTCCAACAATCTTCAGCAGAGTTACTCCCTCAGAAGTTTTGCCAGATGCTCACTTAGTTTTTTCTTTTTCCTGGTCACTAATAGTAACATTCTAAATGCTCAGTGACTCTTTAAATATGTTTCTCAATTTGAATATTGCTACCCTTTCCTTGCAAGAATGTGGCATCACCTTTGGTCACAATAACCTCTCCACCTTTTCCTAGGTCATGAAGCAAAATATCTTAAAGACTGAGGGTTTGGCTTACTTTTCCAAACACTATACCATCAGTAGCAGCAGCTTTGTTGGGTTCATTCTGTGACACCAAACCTTGGAGCTTCGCTTCAGTTCAATTCAGTCACTCAGTCATCTCCAACTCTTTGTGACCCCATGGACTGCAGCATGCCAGGCTACCCTGCTGCTGCTGCTGCTGCTGCTAAGTCACTTTAGTTGTGTCTGATTCTGTGTGATCCCATAGATGGCAGCCCACCAGGCTCCCCTATCCCTGGGATTCTCCAGGCAAGAACATTGGAGTGGATTGCCATTTCCTCCTCCAATGCATGAAAATGAAAGTGAAGCCGCTCAATCATGTCTGACTCTTAGCGACCCCCCTATCCATCACTAACTTCTGGAGCTTGCTCAGACTCATGTCCATTGAGTCAATGATACCATCCAACCATCTCATCCTCTGTTTTCCCCCTGCCTTCAATCTTTCCCAGCATCAGGGTCTTTTCAAATGAGTCAGTTCTTCACATCGGGTGGCCAAAGTATTGGAGCTTCTTCTTCAGCATCAGTCCTTCCAATGAATATTTACGATGAATTCCTTAAGATTGACTGGTTTGATCTCCTTGTTATCCAAAGGACTCACAAGAGTCTTCTTCAACACCACATTTCAAAAGCATCAATTCTTCAGTGCTTAGCTTTCTTTATGGTCCAACTCTCACATCCATATACGACTACTGGAAAAACCATAGCTTTGACTAGATGAACCTTTCTTTGTTGGCAAAGTAATGTCTCTGCTTTTTAATATGCTGTCTAGGTTGGTCATAGCTTTTCTTCCGAGAAGCAAGTGGCTTTTAATTTCACAGCTGCAGTCACCATCTGCAGTGATTTTGGAGCTCAAGAAAATAAAGTCTGGCACTGTTTCCACTGTTTCCTCATCTATTTCCATGAAGTGATGAGACCGGATGCCGTGATCTTCATTACTTAAAAATGGAAATCTGGTACTCCCCTGGTGGTCCAGTGCTAAGACTCTACACTCTCAGTGCAGAGGGCCTGGGTTCGATCCCTAGTCAGGGAACTAGATCCCACACGCACCAAATAAGAATTCACTTGCATCTTCACCAAATTTTGCATCTTTGGCATTAATCTTGGTGAGATGAACAGCCAGTGTGCCAGACCCTGGCTTGGTCTAGCAAAGGACAATGAGTACTGAAAGCATTTCTGCAGGGCATTGATGGCCAGCCCAGCATGGAGCTTGGGTTGTTATAACCTCAAAGTCAACTTTCATCCTATTTCAAATGAGTGTACAGAGAGCATTTTCAGTAATTACTACCAAAGACTCACTGGGCATTGGCAATTTCCAAAGTAAACGTGGTGGACTGGACACTGGAAGCCACCAGTATCCTGGAATCCCCGTTTCTTAGCTTTTGATGTATTAGTCAAGTAAGGAGGTAGGTAATCTTAATTCTTGCGCTTTCAATTCCTAATTCAGCATTCAGTGTTTTCCTGTCCTCTATTGTAAGCAATGGCACCCCACTCCAGTACTCTTGCCTGGAAAATCCCATGGATGGAGGAGCCTGGTAGGCTGCAGTCCATGGGGTCGCTAAGAGTCGGATGCGACTGAGCGACTTCACTTTCACTTTTCACTTTGATGCATTGGAAAAGGAAATGGCAACCCACTCCAGTGTTCTTGCCTGGAGAATCCCAGGGATGGGGGAGCCTGGTGGGCTGCCGTCTATGGGGTCGCACAGAGTCGGACACGACTGAAGTGACTTAGCATAGCATAGCATAGCATTGTAAGCACACCCTTTGAACCTCTGTGGTTACATCAGAAATTCTGTTGCTGGTCTCTGTCTCCATTTGTAGAAACTGTGGCAAATGGAGCAGTCTCTCCAGGGTTTATCACAGGTTTGTGCTGCTTTTTTAGCTCAACAGTTACAGTGTCCACATGCAGCATCACACCTTTCCTGATTTCCACTGGATTAGCACCTTTGCTAATCTCAAAGCCTTCCACGGCAATCAAGCGTGCCAGTGCACTCTCATTGGTGTTGCCATCCCAGCTTCTTCATTTGTGTGTTGGCAGCATCCCGATCACATCTGATGTGATAGCTTTATAACCTTTAAGTCAGTTGACCTGGCAACAGATGCCTCATCTTTTGTTACTTCAAGGTGTCCCAGCCCTGTTCTGTAATCGTTCTTCTTCCCACTGTTCTTCTTTGTAGTAAGGATTTCCCCATCTGCTAGAAGGTCTACACCTTGAAGCATTAGGCCTTAGGTGTCTTCACCAAATTTTGTATCTTTGGCATGAATCTCCGTGAAATGAAAACCAGTGTGCCAGACCCTGGCTTGGTCTAGCAAAGGACAGTGAATACTGAAAGCATTTTTGCAGGGCGCTGGTGGCCAGAAAGCGAGGCAGGCCCTCCATGAGAAGGGAGAGGTAGAACACAGCACGCACACCCAAGTTTCCAAAGTGGTGATCAGATTTCCATTTTTTAAAAAAGTCATGGCCTGTCAGCAGGCCACATTTTTTTAAAATGTTTGTTTATTTATTTATTTGGCTCTGCTGGGTCTTAGTTGCAGCACACAGGAGCTTTAGCTGAAGCATGGGAACTCTTAGTTGTTGTGTGTGGGATCTAGTTCCCTGACTAGGAATCAAACCCAGGTCCCCTGCATTGAGAGCGCAAAGTCTTAGCCACTGGACCACCAGGGGAGTCTCAGATTCCCATCTTTAAGTAACCTTTTTGAAGATGGGCTAGAGACAGTGACTCAGTGAACAAAAACCAAGCAGAAAAGGGTGTGTTTGGGGCAGGAGTGGCTTAGAAGATAGAAGGCTACACATTGGAGGGATTTTCTGAGGTTGAATGGGCTGGATTTAGTGTGGATGAAGGGATGGGCCAGCCAGCAGGACAGCGGGTGCTGGGGAAAGGCGCGTGGTCAGGGGAGCGCAGGGGCTCCCTGCTGTGCGGGGAAGTCTGAATGCGCTGGAATGAGGAGCCACATATTCCATGTACTTCTGGGTTCCCAGAGCCGTGGTGGCAGATTAGGCCACCCTCCCTTGTCTCCTTCCCCAGCGGGTCCTTGTCTCCCCTAGTTCAGCCCGATAACTGATGCTGCAGACTAGAGAGGCATTTGTATTGCCAGATTCTTCTAGCTAAATGTGTACCATGTGTCCCGCTAACCTTTACAACAGCGGGAAAAATGTCTAGTAATTAACCAGAATATAAAGGATGAATGGAGCAGCCTGGCAGTCTCCTGCAGTCATTATCATTCAGAGGAGACGAATGCACCTACCAAGATTTCCATCAACCAGTTAAAGCCAGCACTTTTCTCTTGGGAGGCCTGACTCTGTTCACATACAGTACAAACACAGGTAGAAGTGTGAATTATATTTGTATGTGAATGTTTGCAGCCATGCATACACAGGAGCACAGAGGTGTTCTCGTGGGTATGCTGGTTGTAGACGGATATACGTGGATGTGTGGCATGCACGTGTGCACTGGGGCTGTGCATTTAAGTGTCGCTGGGACCAAGGAGCCGGCCCCAGGCTCACTTTCTCTCCCTTTCACCAATGATGACGGAATCCTCTTGAGACCAGTGCTTCAACATAATGTCATAGGTGCTACGCTAGTGGGCGCTATAATGAATGAATGTTCGAACAAGACCAAATGCACCCCAGAAATTCTCCAGGTCCTTGCTGCTTTGCCTTTGGGTTTTGATTCGGTCTGTCAGCAGTGGAGACCTAGAGAGAAGGGCACCCTTGTTCTCTGATCCTTCACACTAGGTCCGCCCTCGTCTGTCCAGCTAGCTCATTCAGTCAGCCACCACACACTTGGTCAGGCTGAGACAGATTAGCTGTCCATAATCCAGGGTGTACCTGCTTCCCTTGGCTTGTCCCAAAACTGTGACCCCACCATATGGAGGTGGTTTCTGGGGGCTAAGATCGCTGGTGACGTGGATCTTGTCGAGTGGTATCCCCCAGCCAGGTCACTTTCCTGATCCATTCTTCAGTTCTGGCGATGGCTTGGGTCACCTGTAGGTGCCACCTCCCCAGACTCTGGGCCCGGGCCAGCTCGGCCTGGACATACTTTTTCTGAGAGGTTGTATTGTTGGTGTGAGGAACCTCTGCCTACAGAGCTGCGGCCCCTGCATTTCCCAAGCTTACGTGGGAGGCCCACCAACTGCGTGAGTGACACAGCCTCTCAGACCTGGCTCAGACGGGCAGAGGGTCCCAAAGTTTGTATAAGGAACTCCCTCCAGCTTTTCAGATTCCTTCTTCACAGGTTCTTGCCATCACTTTAACAAACTCCAACCTGTGGCGAGTAGCAAGACACACGAGAGGAAGAGTGGAGTTAGTTCCTGGTGCAAGGTGTGACGGTGTCACCCAGTGACTATAAGCACTGATGTATCAAGTTAGACAGTCTTTCTTGGAGAGGACCAGTGGAGAGAATGGACATAGGTTGCCCTCTGGGGCCTGGAAGTGGGGAAGGGGCAGGAGCCTCTTTCTCAAAGCAACCTGGGGAAGAGAGGAAGAGGGCTCCCCCTTTGACACCCCTCATGTCCACCGGCATCTTAAGGTCCCCCTTCAGCAGCTGCAAGGAAAACTCAAGCAGTGTTTGCCCTGGGAGAGGCATCCTCGGGGCTCTGGCTTCCTTCTGCTTCCCCTCCTCCAGTGGACACTAGAACCTGAAACTAGGGGCATGGGAGGACTGACTTCCCTCCTCCTCCTTCACCAGATGCCCTGAGCCATCTCTGCAGACCTCCTCTCAGACGGGCTGCCCTTTGTCGTAAAGACCCCTCTCCCCACCCCTGCCCAGTGCTGGGACCACTTCTGTTCCCCTGTGTGCATGCATGCTAAGTCACTTCAGTCGTGTCCGACTCTTTGTGACCTCATAGACTGTAGCCCACCAGGCTCCTCTGTCCATGGGATTCTCCAGGCAAGAATACTGGAGTGGGTTGCCATGCCCTCCTCCAGGGGATTCCCTACCCAGGGATCAAACCTGCATCTGCTACATCTCCTGTGTTGGCAGGCAGGTTCTTTACCACTAGCGCCACCTGGGGAGCCCTTCCTATTTTCTTAGGGATGTTGAATCAGAGGACATTTTTCCCCTGCTGCACCGTTATTAGCCAAGCTTGAATAATGCATGTTTCCCTGCTAATACGCTCTGTTTGATAATGGACCTACGTTAGTGTTCATTGGAAATTTTCCTGCTGGATACACATGGAGAGTAATGCACATTTATAAAAAGAATTTGAATGCATGTTGAGAAGTGGTGACTCCGTGGTAGTAACTGAATTTTATCAGGCAGTCAGCTTAGACAGCAGCTAGCTGGGATACCAACCTTTGGGGAGCTTTTTAATATATGCAGAGCAGGGATGAGCAGGGGGGTGGGGCTGCAGGGAGATGGCCCGCTTTGCACACCTGATCACTGCGGGCTTTTGTTCCGGTATTACCATGTTATCTCAGGTGCAGAGTGAATCCCTGAGTCTCCAAGGGCTGAGCTGGGGAGGGGGCAGATGCTGAAGGAGGTTGACCATGCCCTGGGGATAACTTTGGGAACATGTCACATGAGAAGATGCTGAGGTCCCACCAAGAGCAAAGCTGCCTCCTGGCTATGTGACCCACAGTAAGTCACTTAAACTGCTGTGCACCCCAATTTTATTATTGACCCAGTATATATAACTACTGGTCAGGGTTATTAAACACACAAGGACCAAATGAAATGATTATTGAGGGCCCAGTATGAACAAGGCACTGTTCTAGGCATTGAGGACACAGCAATGAACAAAACAGAAATCTCTGCCTTCGTGGAGCTTACATTACAACATAGAGTGCCAAAACCACTAAGAAAATGATATATATGACCGAAAGTTAGGGATAAAGTCCCTATCTTTAGGGAAGGGGATAGGGGCAGATGGGTTTGGAGGTATAGTTTTAAGTGAGTGGTCAAAGAAGGCCTCGAGGAGAAAGTAGTGTTTGCTTCAGAGGCTTCAAGGAGAAAAAGGAGCAAGTTATGAAGATATCTGGGGAAGAGCCTTCCAGGGAACTGGCAGGCTGGAGCGAGCAGCTGTTGTGTTATTGGAACATCAGAGGGGTGCTTGCAGCCAGAGAAGAGTGATGGAGGTGGAAGATGGGGTCAGAGAGGTCTCAGAGAGGGCCGATTAGTCCAGGCAGGCCCTTTAAAAGACTTTGGCTTTTACTGTAGAAGAGTTGGGTTGTCCCTGAAGAGTTTTGAGCAGAGAGGTAATTTGGTCTGACTTCTGTTTTAACAAGATCCCTCTGGATCTCGTGTTGAGACGAGATTAGACGGGGGCAAGCGTGGATGGTGGAAGACCAGGGCAACAAGAGAAAAAGTCTCAGATCTGAACCAGGGAGACAGATGTGCGGACTGCACTGGGGATGTATTTGGAAGTTTGCTGATAGATCATGTATGGGCGCAAGAGAAAGAGAGAGATCAGTGATGCTGATTTAAGTTCTAAGGTCCTCAGTCCAGGGCCTGGCTTGGTACATAGGAAGTGACAGTCGCAGTTGTTACCACTGCTGGTACCAGTCAGAGCAGAGCTGAGCTGTCTAGCGGGGGTTGTCTGGGATTCAGCAGAAAACCAAGCCATATAATCAGAGACAGGATGAAGCCCTGGGTAACCAGTAGAATGCCTTGGGTCCACCGGGATACTGAGACCCAAAGGAGATTGATGGATTCAGAGGAATGACCTTTGAAATTGTGGAGTTCTGGCTCTGGGGCTATTTGTGTGCTATTTGGCCAAGTCCTGATGAGCTATGGACTAGACTCAGTATTTGATCAAAACCAATTCAATCCATCAGGCCACCACCTGTGCCAGAAACCATCCAATGACCTCCCAGGCTCAGCTGCTCCTGCCCACAAGGTTGGCTAGTATGGGCTGGGCTTGGCCAGGCAGATTGGCTCTGCTCCTCATGTTCTCATCCTCCTGGGCCAGCCACATCTCCTCCCAGTGATGGCTGAGATTCAAGCCGGCACGCCTAATCTGTCAGGCACCCTACAAGTCTTTGGACATGTCAAGGCCTCCATAATGACCAAACCCAAAGTCACAGGGTGATGAAACACACTCCACCTCTTTAGCAGGAAGGACTACAGTCACATTACAATGGGTGTAGATACAGCGAGGGTGACAACTTGAGGACCTAATCCAATGTAACACCTGGCCAGGGCTGGTTCAGAAATTGGTCAGACTGGATCAGGTGAACAGAGCTACAGAGGGCAGGCTGCAGGGCTTCCCATGTCGACGCTCACTACCAGTTTGCAGGTAGATCACCCTGGCTGCCTCCAGGGTGCTATAGAGTGCCAGCCTCTATGGCACCTCTTCCTCCACGTTTGAGACCCTGCTGCACTTGAACCCTACCCCTGGCATATCTCTGCACAGAGAGGCTTCTGACTGTGACCCACCATGGAATGTCCCAAGCTAAGAGAGAGACCATTCTAGAGGGACCTATCCCCAGTCCCAGATGAAAACTTAACCTGATTTTTCTTTCGTTCACCTCTTTTCTAGTCAAGAAGCAAATTGAGTTGAAGTCTCGAGGCGTGAAGCTGATGCCCAGCAAAGACAACAGCCAGAAGACATCTGTGTGTAAGTGTCCGCCTTGCTGAGCCTCTTGCTTGAGGTCAGACCCGCCGGCGCTGCGACCGCGGGGAAGCCAGATGGTGCTGCAACCCGTGTCCCTTCAGCCCCGCTGCCGCAGCCTGGGTCTGCGCATGCGCACACTGACCTCGCGGCCAGTGAGCAGCCCCGGGGCCGGCCCTTTATCTTCTCGAGTTCCTCCTCACGTCCCCTCCCGCCTCTTCTTTCTCCCTCACTTCCCATTCTAACTGCAGTCCAGGGAGTCATTACTGCTACATTTCTTTCTTTATTTTTCCTTTTGAATCACTTCCACCTGCTAAAACAATCCTTTTTCTGGCTCCTCGTCTAGGAGTCAGTGAATGCCAGCTGGGATACTGGAGGCTTCAGGGCCCTGATTCCAGCTCCCAAGGCAAGATTGGGAAGGGGAGAGAGGGGAATTCCTAGAACCTTCCACCATGGTCTGTGGACCTGGCTGGGCAAAGCGTGGACTAGAGGGTGGGGGTCTGGCGTCTTGAGTGGATGGGGCGGTGCTGGGGGCTCTCCACTTAGACACCGGGTGGATTCTGTCCTTGAACACATGTTCCTGCCGCTGGTGTTTGAAAGATCAAATGGGTGATGTCCAATGCTGGGGAATGGTCTGGAATGTCGTCACCCCAGAAGAACCTGATCAGAGCCTGTGCTAAGGGGGCTTTTGATCTAGAGCATAGGAAGGTTTTCTGGAAGATTCTGGGCCACTCCAGGAGGCTGGACTTGAAAGCAGAGCAGGTTTTTCCAAGAAGCACTCCTTTTTCATTCTGGAAGTAGAGATGGGGAGCCTCCCTTGGGCCTCAGAACCTGGCCTTCTGGTCTACCTCCTCCCTCCCTTCGCCTCTGTCTCACGCCTTTCTCTCTCTCCCTCACTTTCCACCTCCACTGTCCTCCTTCCTTCCATCTTCCTCTCCCTTCGCCCAATCTGCTTTCCCCTCTCTTTCTCTCTACTTCTGCTCCCTGCTGAACCCCTCCATTTCTCTTTCACCTCCACATGCTCACTTTTCCCGTGATGCCAGAAGTACTTGCTGGAGAGAGGCCAAGAGCGGCCGTGGGTGGTTCCAGAGCTCCGTGCTTTGGTGGCAGGGGGCAGGGGGAGAGGCCGTTTGGTCCCAATGTCCTGACGAAACCGAGCCTGACTGTGACTTTTCTCTAGTCTTTCAAGTCCTCCAATTGGAGACGGGCACCACTCCTCACCCCTGGATATGAGTGTGTCTGGTCAACCTGCCACAAGGGGACTGGGTGGCAGAGGGCAGCCAGGAGGCCCTGCTTCTGCATTTGACTAGGGGCCTGAGGGGTGGAGCAGACGGTCAGGTCAAGAGCTGGCAGAGAAGCCTCGAGACACAGGCTGGGCCTGCATAAGCTCTTTCTTTCTGCAGCCACAGAGGACCAGAGGAACCAAGGCAGGCCTTGAGTCCACAGGCAAACTTTAAGGAAATGGCTCTGCTTTGGGGAGCAAGTTTTTATCCCAGTTGTATCCTTGGGTAGCTGTGTTACCCCAGGTACTAAACGAGTGCCTTGGTTTCCATATCTGTAAAACGGGGCAGCAAAACTTTACCCTCCTTTCCCCCTAAGGATGGTGTTAGATCTGAGATGGGCCTTCCTGACCCAGGACTTCAAGAGGTCTATGAACTCGCAAGGAAATCACGTATGATGTTGTGAGTGCATTTGGGGATGGCAGGGAAGGGTCTGTGGTTTTCATTAGTTCTCAGAGGTGCCCAAAACTCCCTCTGAAAGATGAAGAAATCCTATTTTAATAAAATAATGCAAAAGCTCTTTAAAAAAAAATACTATTCTCAACAAAGTACTGCTTTCCTTTCTGAGATTCTCTCAGAGAGGGATGGGTGTATGGCTTGAGTTGCCATTGATCAGGTCCCCGAGTGTGTGCAGGACTCTGGCCCTTTGTGTTCTGCCCAGATTCCCTGTGGACAGATGTTCTGAACTTCAGGGGAGGCGTGGGCCACACCTACAGCTCCTAGCTCCTACTTACTGCCCTCATCGGAGAGTCTGTGGGCACCCTGAACCCCGGCTGCTGGTTCTCACCACCACGCATCTGCACCTTCCTTCCCTTTTGGTGGGAGGCATTGTCTTTCTGAGTGTGTTGTGGCTTCTTCCTCGTCAGAGAGACCAGGGCACAGACCACCTTCCCGTCTTTTCTCTCTGTAGCCAACAACAAATTCATGCTACAAGCCCTAGGGGCTGGTTTTCAGTAGGCAGGGGAGGCTGAAACTCAGGAAAGTGGAGGAAAGCTTTTTGCCTCTGTAATTTGGGCAGTAAACTGGTGGCTGGGATTTGGGTTTGCTTGTTTCTGGGGAGCCTTGAAGGCTCATGTAGGGATGCTGTCACCTGCTCGGTCCTCCCCGAAAGAGCAAGAGCACTGGTTGGGGGGGGGGGTGTGCAGTGGGAAGGAGGGGGCCTGATCACAGCTGGGCTCACAACTTCCCGCGTGGCACTTGAGCCTTATTTCGGACTGCCTGATTAAAGGGGTTGCAGTGGGGTTTCCTTCACATGTCAGGGGTTGTGGTGTGGTGGGTGGGCTTCACCGTGACCTCGGCTCTACCATCCAGCCACATCCTCATCTGTCAGCCTCAGCTCTGCTCGCTGGGTGGTGTCAGTACTGAACGAGAGGGAGAGAGAAGGCAGCAAGAACCTGTAGTGCATTTGGAATGTGCTGGAAGGTAGAGTGTGGTTCCTAGGCAGCAGGGACTTTGGGAGGAGAGTGACTGGTGTGCAGGGTGGAGGAGACCGGGCCTGAAGAATGTGGGCACTTAGCTCAGAAGCCCTCAGGAGGGATGGATCCGTGGTGAGGCCAGCTTGCCAGCAGATGAACCAACAAGTACCGCTCAGGACTCCCCGCTCTCTCCTGCCCCCTGGGGATCCAAGATCCTTTCTCTTGCCTTTTCCCTAATTGCAAAACAGGAGACTCCAGGAGGCAGGGGCTTGCTCAGCTGTTGGAGATGACACTTCCATGGTATTAGCCCAGCCTGAAGGGTCCTGGTCTGAGGGGATGGTAATGCACCTCAGCTGAGGATGTAAAAGCTTTGGAAGTAGAGGTTTGGTGGGGAAGGGGATGGGAGCAGGGGACAAGCGTCCGGTGGGAGTGACTGGCTTTAACCTGGCAGTGTGGAATGGTGGAGAAAAGGAGGCTACCCAGGAGGCCTTGTGCTCATCACCCCACAACCAGGAGGGCATCCGGTCTCTGGCTTGAGCATGCAGTCTGTCCAGTCGCCAAGGTTACATTGGCCAACCACACCCTAGGCTACCTGGAGATTCGAACAGGTTTCTAACTGCAAAAATGAGCTTCAAAACCAGGCCTGAAATGAAATTAAATGAGTCAAAAGTGGAACTCCCCCCCCCCCCCCCCCCCCCCCCCCCCCCACACCCCCACCGTCCCCCCCCC
>SJYT01045318.1:196583-246400 GCA_006410635.1 Cephalophus harveyi
GGGGGGGGGGCTGGTGTTTCAGAAGAAAGTTCACAGTCGAGTACCATGCTCATCTCTTTCTCCAGATGTGTTGTGTGCCCCAGTCAAGCCCCTCCAGTGATTTTGATCCATTGGATTCTGCATTCTCTGCCGCATTATTGACTAAGCATCAGGCTGAGCTTTTTCACATCATTCCCATCCCATCCTCTATCCCTGGAAAGTGGGGAGAAACCCCGGAAAACAGAGCCACACAGAATTGGGTGCAAATCCAGGCATCACCATTGTTTAAGTGGGTGTCCTTGGGCCCATCTCTTCGCCTCTCTGAATCTCTTTTCTTTGGCTAAAAGGCAGTGACTAATGGAAGCACATACACTACCATATGCAAAATAGATAGCCAGTGGAAATTTACTGTATGACTCGGGGAACTCAATCCAGGGCTCTGTAACAACCTGGAAGGGTGAGAAAGGGTGGGAGGTGGGAGGGAAGTTCAAGAGGAAGGAGTCATATGTATACCTATGGCTAATTCATGTTGATGTGTGGCAGAAACCAAACCAATGTTGTAAAGCAATTATCCTTCAATTAAAAATAAAATTAAAAAAAATAAATAAAAGGCAGTGATTATAGAGCACTGCTTTACAACATTACTGTGGCAGTGAACATGGAAGGCCTAATTTAGAAATGAACCCCAGCGGATCTGTGAGTCTGTGTGCATGCGTGTTTAATTTTTGTTTGGGGATATAGCTTCCCCACGCCTTGGAGTGCACCCGCGGCCTCCTGTGGCCCCAGCTGTCTTATGGGTCCCAGATCTCTCACTGTCCTGTCCAATCACACACCTTGGGAGGCAACCAGACTTTGAAAGTGAAAGTGAAGGCGAAAGTCACTCAGTCGTGTCCAACTCTTTGTGACCCCATGGACTATTCAGTCCATGAAATTCACCAGGCCAGAATACTGGCCGTTCCAGAGGGTCGCCATTCCCTTCTCCAGTGGATTTTCCCAACCCAGGGGTCGAATCCAGCTCCCCCGCTTTGCAGGGGCATTCTTTACCATCCGAGCCACCAGGGAAGCCCACCTTGGCTTTGATCTTACAGCCCTACTCTGCCACCTGTTAGCTTGCTGACTCTGGGCAGGTTTCTTCGTGTTTTGAAGCCACAGGGCCCTCATTTGTGAACTGGGGAAACAAAACCTCCATTGCCTAGTGCTTGCCAGATTTAAACAAGCCATTTTACGGAAAGTGACCGGCGCCAGCTGTAGTGGAGAGGGGCTTCCAGAGCACGTTCGCCTTCCTGTCACTCTCTCCTTCTTTCTTTCTTTCCCAAGGTCATTGTGAGGGAGGAAGAAAGCAGCAGAGGTTCCTGAGTTTGGACTTGGATTATCTATCTTGGTCTTCCCTGAAAACCAAAGGCTGAGATAGATCTTAAATTCAGGAGTCCTTTAATTTTGGCAGTTTGGAACGTTTTTCTTTCAAAATCTCCTATTTTTTACTACTCAGAATTACTTTCGCTCAGCTGGTAAAGAATCTGCCTGCAATGCAAGAGACTCCAGTTCAGTTCCTGGGGCAGGAAGATCCGCTGGAGAAGGGATAGGCTACCCACTCCAGTATTCTTGGATTCCCCTTGTGGGATCGCAAAGAGTCAGACACGACTGAGCAACTTTGACTTTCACTATTCTACAAGTGATTTTTTTTTTAATGGAGAGTTTAAGTGAAGCCCAATTTAAAAATAGAAAGGGACAAGACTCAGAATTCCATGATAGTTCCACTAATAAGCAGGTACCAAAAGACCACAGTCTGAAAAGGATTCACCACCACACATATTGATATTATTTTTCGTCTAATGCATTTAAAATATGATTTGATTTTAAACATTCATTTTTCCACACAATTAATTCTACTAAAACATGGGGCTCGGCAAATGATAGGTTCTCAGCAAATGTTTGCGGACAACCTGAATGAATCAGTGATTGAAATGAATGAACAATGTGGAACTGTGCCCTCATTTTGGAATTTGAAATTAAGAATTCACAGGCCTTATTTTTTTCTTGCCCTCTGACCAGAAGAAATAAGCTTCTCAGTTGACTACTAGAAAATTTTGATCATCCAAAGGAGATTGAGGACAACATGAAATGATGTTATACTGTTATAGTAATTCAGTTCAGGTCCAGAGACAAGGTATTATAATATAGGGCTTGTCAAACTTATTTTACATATGGAACCCAGTATTTTCTTTATTTCTTTAACTTTTTACTTTATGTTGGAGTATAGCCAATTAGCATCCCAGGGACGGGGGAGCCTGGTGGGCTGCCGTCTATGGGATCACACAGAGTCGGACACGACTGAAGTGACTTAGCAGCTTAGCAGCAGCAGCATGGCCAATTAGCAACGTTGTGATAGTTTCAGGTGGACAGCAAGGGGCTCCGCCATGGATATACACGAATCCATTTTCCCCCAAACTCCGCTCCCCTCCAGGCTGCCATGTAAGACCGAGCAGAGTTCCCTGTGCTCTGCAGTAGGCCCCTGTTGGTTATCCATTTTAAATATAGCAGTGTGCACACGTTGAATTAAATGCATGAAAATTACAGGTGATCATCTTTCTTCTTGGATCAGCTTCCTGGGCTTCCCCTTTAAACGTTAATGTTGCTCAGAATTCTGTCTTCATCCCCCTCCCCTCCTCTCTCTTCCCCCTTCCCTCTCCCCTCCCGCATGTCACCCCTCCTCTGTCATTATTCTCTGCTGGGTGATGTACTGACTGCACTAGAATACATGTCCCGTTATTCCCTGCGTCCCTGACCCATACATATATGCTAATGCTTTAAAACTCCATTTATTAAGCTATTTATACTTGTATGAAGCAGTACAATAAGCATTTTTCATAATTTCTTTACAAGGAAAGAGGCAATATCCATATTTTATGTCTAGTTCATGCTTGGAATGGTCTGCCAGCTTGCCCAAGGACACAAAGCTAATCTTTTGAGCTGGAATTCCACTGCTGACCAAAGGCCCATGCTTCTACTTGAAAAATTCACCTGGACACCAATTCAGAGTCAACACACTAGATAGAATCGCATAGAACAACTGCCCCTACGCACGCTTTCTGGTAACCTTTATTTTGATCTCAGAGACTTTCCCGTAGCTCAAGAGCTGCCTGCCGTGCAGGAGACCAGGGTTCGATCCCTGAATCAGGAAGATCGTCTGGATAAGGAAATGGCAATCCTCTCCAGTATTCTTGCCTGTAGAATCCCATGGACATAGAAGCCTGGCGGGCTACAGTCCATGGGGTCACAAAGAGTCAGAGACAGCTGAGCAACTAAAACACATTTTGATCTCATTGTGAACTCATGCAAAAAACTGTGCAAAATATTGTATATTCTTTGCACAGATTTAAACAACTACTTTTAGGGAGTTATTGGATAAGATGAATCAGTCAGAGTACTGGAGAAGAGCCAGAGGCATCATGGGAGCCAGTGAATGTAAGTTTCACAGAGAGAGAAGAGTCAGGAGGGTCAGACACTTTAGAAAGGTCAAATACAACAAAAACCTGAAGGCAGCCCCTGGGGTTAAGTGGCTCCACTGAGTGGTGGGTGCTTGGAGTTGCCCAGTAAGGAACTGTCAAGGAAGCAGAACAAAGGCAAGGGAGAAGACGGACTTGGAGCAAAGCTTCTGTTACGATGGCAACTCATGAATCTGTCTGCGAATCCACAGTTCTCCTGCAGCCCCTGGCACCCAGGATTAGGAATAAAGATGGACAATAGAATTCATCAAAGGCAGATAGGAGAGTGTGGTGGGAGCTGCTGGAGAGGGTCTTGCGGTCCAGACTAAGTAGAGAGAGGAAGGGTCAGGAGGGGATGGAGAGATGGGGAGAAATGAGGGAGCCAGGAGTCTGGAGAGACAAAGGATTCAGGACACCAGAGGGTGCGTTGAGACCAAAGTTACTCTGCTGGATGAGGAAGCAGCAAGAGAAGGAACCAGGTGATGGAGCTTAAGATCTCACAGATGGACTCTCCTGGGTCCCAAAACCACAGGCTCCAGATATGGTAGGAACATGGTTTATCTTCGGCAGGAGCACCTGATCTCAGGAGGAGGGGCTGACCTCTGAAAAGTGAAGGAACCATTCTTCCATTGGAACCAAAAGGAAGAAGAAGAGAACATAAGCAGACGGGATTTCAGACTTGAGGAATGAGAGACAGGGCACACCTGCCAAATGTCCTCTGGTTCACCCACAAAAACTGAAGCAAGGCCATCACTTGAGTGTAAGGGAGGTGAGGGGAAGGGCGAGAGGTCAGAGGGACATGCAAGAGGCATGAAAGGGCTTTGAACACAGTAGGAGAGTGAGCTAAATGGCAGAGTTGCTGGACAATATCCACAACTCTCTGAGGTGAGCGATCATGAATTTATAGTGACATCTTCCTGCTCAGGTGATTTTTCTCCAGCAAAGCTTGACCACACTGGGGAAGGGCTGGAGGATGTAGGTGGAGAGGTTCATCCACAACTGATGTCTTCCGGGCAACCATTTAAAGGACTTAGGTGGATTTGCCAGAAAATGATTCTAACGGTGGACCATGAGATACAAGTTGGGAAGAGAAGACAGGGAGCTGATGGTGGAAAGTTGGTGTCAGTGGAGTGAGATACAGATGAAGGTCAAAGAAAACGTCCTCCAGGGCATTAGCAGTTGTTTGTGGGAGGGAACACCCGAGGGAGGAGAAAACTCCCCATTGCCGAGCGCTGCAGAGGAAGTGGTGGACCTGCGAGGGGAAGACGGGCTTCAACCCAGGCAGGAGTTAGAGCAGGCGGTCCTTAAAGACATTAACAGCTCCAACTCAGAGTTGTTTGCCCTAAGATTGGTGGTCAGGAGGTGGTTCTAGAGAGAATACTGTGGAAAGGATGAGGAAGAAGGTCAATAGTAGGAGAAGTTAGAGAAGCCAGCATGGAGCAGGCTGGGAATAAGGTTTGGGGAGAAGATAAAAGACCAGAGGCATTTGCATCTAGAGCAGTTTTCTTTTTGGTACCAAGTTGTTTTGATGCCAGCAATGGCTGTGGGTCTAAATTATTCTTCCTAAAGCCCCCCGGAACACTGCCCCTGCTATATGGTATAGTGATGTTCAGAGAAACAGTGGAACTGGCTACAGAGCTTGGGCTTGGAAAGTCCTGAAAAACCTCCTGAAAGTTATCCAGCAGGGCATTTATTTGATGGGAAAAGGCAAATACAGAAACATAAGCTGGTGTCTATTCATTTATTCAGTCACTGTCTGAGCATCTACCATTTCGCCAGCCCGTGTAGGCTGCAGCAATGAACTATCCATCTGTTGGTGGGATCCCAGGGGCTGGCTGCTCAGAGGGAAGTCTGTCTGTCCGCAGACCTCCCGACCTTACCCAGACAGCAGAGGAGAAAAGAAGCTGATTCTTCATCCCGAATCTATTTTTAGGTGCTCCATGCTAACTAGCTGCCGAGTATAATATTTTAATTAAACCCCTGTAAGCGCTTAAAGTGGTAAATGGCTTTTTGACCTCTTCTCCCTAATTACCTTCACCACGTTTCAACAAACTGCAAATACCATCTAATTTTTGGAAATAAGTGCAAGATAAATTAAGTATGAAGCTGAGGGCTTTTGGCAACAAAACCTGAATCTCCGGAAGAGATGTAATGTGGTACTGGTGGAGGCTCATAAGGATCCCCTGAAGGGCTAGCCTTCTGACACCTCAGGCCCGCTTTGCAATGGTGGGCTAGCATTAGAGTTTTGATTTTGATTATCTTGTTCTAATTTGTTTAGTAATGATGTCAGTCTCAAATGTGGTTGTGGTGGGGGCGGGGGGTGCGGCGGGGGGGAGGGAATCCTATAAAGAAACTTCACAAAAGGTAGAATAAAAGATCCTTGACCATGGGAAATCTTGGAGATAGTGAGATGGAATGAACATGGCATCTGAGTCCACCATCCCAGCTTCCCTTTGTTAAATATTGACAATGTCCCAGGTCCTGAGTGAGCCTTCATATCCAAGATCTCATAGAATTTCACCCTCATCATGCCTCAGTGGGGCAATATCACTAGTCCCATTTTACAGATGAAGAAGTAGAATCAGAGAGGTTTTCTAACTTACCAGGGCTTCTCTGGTGACTCAGACGGTAAAGAATCTGCCTGCAATACAGGAGACCTGGGTTTGATCCCTGGATCAGGACGGTCCCCTGGAGAAGGGAATGGCTCCCTACTACAGTGTTCTTGCCTGGAGAATTCCATGGGCAGAGGAACCTGGTAGGCTGCAGTCCACAGGGTCGCAAAGAGTCAGACACGACAGAGCAACTAACACTTAAACTTTCACTTCAGACCTAACCAACAAAACCCGAAATGCCAAGCCCCGGGGGCATAGCCTGCTATCTCCTCACCAGGCCCATCTGCCTTCAGGGGCAGCTGTATCAAGTCCAGTCAGTGAATGTCAGTGTTTCTCAGGACAGAATTACAAAGCAATCAGATACACAGGGAGGAGCAGGGGAGAGGATTCCCCTAGAACTTGGTTCAAACTTGGTTCAAACAATATCTGAGCTCAGGATGAAGAAGAACATCCTTCGGGTTCAGGACTGGGATGAGTAACCGAAAGGAACTTCCTTACTGGAGTGCATGAGCTCATAAAACAGGAGGGGCAGTTCTGACCCAGGGTCTCTTGCAGGTAACCCCCTAACAACACTCACTCTACTCAGTTGTAACTGTTTTCACATCTGTTCTCTCCGCTTGCTTGCGGCTTTTTAGAGAAGAGGGATTGTGCCTTAGACATTTTTCTCTTCCCGCACTCAGCCTGGCCTGTAATAGGCATTCAATATATGTGGGAATGAATGAGCGCAGGAATGAGTGTGTGAAATGAGAAGAGATTAATTATGTCCGGGAACTGGGGAGCTTCCTTCCCAGGCCCTCCTAGGAAGGGTTTCCTGGGAAAGGTTTATCAGGGCCCTGTCCACACACTGAGAGCAGTTCTAGGATATGCTGTCCCATCAGAGGAAACCAGGTTTGACGCCACTTTCATTTTATATACTTAGGCTTGTTGAGTTTGCTCACTATTTCTTTACTGTTAGGCACTTTACCTACAATTAGGATAAATTGCCATGTGGGCAGCAACAGAACAGGCTCATAGAACTTTTTATTAAAATAGCTGAGTGCTAACACTGAAGAATGAAGTGGCTGGAACTAAAGAACGCACCTGAATCTCCGGAAGAGATGTAATGTGGTACTGGTGGAGGCTCATAAGGATCCCCTGAAGGGCTAGCCTTCTGACACCTCAGGCCCGCTTTGCAATGGTGGGCTAGCATTAGAGTTTTGATTTTGATTATCTTGTTCTAATTTGTTTAGTAATGATGTCAGTCTCAAATGTGGTTGTGGTGGGGGCGGGGGGTGCGGCGGGGGGGAGGGAATCCTATAAAGAAACTTCACAAAAGGTAGAATAAAAGATCCTTGACCATGGGAAATCTTGGAGATAGTGAGATGGAATGAACATGGCATCTGAGTCCACCATCCCAGCTTCCCTTTGTTAAATATTGACAATGTCCCAGGTCCTGAGTGAGCCTTCATATCCAAGATCTCATAGAATTTCACCCTCATCATGCCTCAGTGGGGCAATATCACTAGTCCCATTTTACAGATGAAGAAGTAGAATCAGAGAGGTTTTCTAACTTACCAGGGCTTCTCTGGTGACTCAGACGGTAAAGAATCTGCCTGCAATACAGGAGACCTGGGTTTGATCCCTGGATCAGGACGGTCCCCTGGAGAAGGGAATGGCTCCCTACTACAGTGTTCTTGCCTGGAGAATTCCATGGGCAGAGGAACCTGGTAGGCTGCAGTCCACAGGGTCGCAAAGAGTCAGACACGACAGAGCAACTAACACTTAAACTTTCACTTCAGACCTAACCAACAAAACCCGAAATGCCAAGCCCCGGGGGCATAGCCTGCTATCTCCTCACCAGGCCCATCTGCCTTCAGGGGCAGCTGTATCAAGTCCAGTCAGTGAATGTCAGTGTTTCTCAGGACAGAATTACAAAGCAATCAGATACACAGGGAGGAGCAGGGGAGAGGATTCCCCTAGAACTTGGTTCAAACTTGGTTCAAACAATATCTGAGCTCAGGATGAAGAAGAACATCCTTCGGGTTCAGGACTGGGATGAGTAACCGAAAGGAACTTCCTTACTGGAGTGCATGAGCTCATAAAACAGGAGGGGCAGTTCTGACCCAGGGTCTCTTGCAGGTAACCCCCTAACAACACTCACTCTACTCAGTTGTAACTGTTTTCACATCTGTTCTCTCCGCTTGCTTGCGGCTTTTTAGAGAAGAGGGATTGTGCCTTAGACATTTTTCTCTTCCCGCACTCAGCCTGGCCTGTAATAGGCATTCAATATATGTGGGAATGAATGAGCGCAGGAATGAGTGTGTGAAATGAGAAGAGATTAATTATGTCCGGGAACTGGGGAGCTTCCTTCCCAGGCCCTCCTAGGAAGGGTTTCCTGGGAAAGGTTTATCAGGGCCCTGTCCACACACTGAGAGCAGTTCTAGGATATGCTGTCCCATCAGAGGAAACCAGGTTTGACGCCACTTTCATTTTATATACTTAGGCTTGTTGAGTTTGCTCACTATTTCTTTACTGTTAGGCACTTTACCTACAATTAGGATAAATTGCCATGTGGGCAGCAACAGAACAGGCTCATAGAACTTTTTATTAAAATAGCTGAGTGCTAACACTGAAGAATGAAGTGGCTGGAACTAAAGAACGCATTTTTAAAGAAGGCAAACACCTAGATACAATGTAGTACCTTAACTGGTATCAATCACTACTTAATCTAATTAGTTTAGAAGCTATTTTAAAGAGCTTAATTAAATTAAGCTGTGATTGATAACACTTTATATCTACTTGAGGAGAGCACTTCTTCTAATTCACCTTGAATCTTTATGCTTCCAGTCAAAAGCCTATTTCAGGCATATGCTAAGTGTGGGGAAGGGTTGGGGAAGTACTTCGCTGTCCCTGAAATCATTCCGGGTGCCTGGCACCAGGCTAAGCCAGGGGCCTTGCAGAGTTCTTGGGCACAGACATTCTGACACCTAGTGGGGGTGGCCTTGACAAGGACACCCTGAGATTCTCCTTCAGCAGGTCTGAGAGCACATGGGGAAATGCGGAAAGGTCAGCAGAGCAGAAGAAAAAGCTTAGCAGGTGAAAAGGTGTCTGGGGTCCACTTAGCTTGAGGTCAAGGTGAGGAGTACTAGTCCACATCCTCTTGGTAGAGATGTGGTGCTGGGTCACAGTGGAGTCCGGCCAAGGGGACTTGCTTAGCTGGACCGTGTAAGTCCATCATTGCCTGAAGAGCGGCAGGTCAGGGCCTGTGGGGTCTACCCCTGCCCCCAGTACGCTGGAACTGTGACTTCTCTTGAGCCCACTAGGAACTATGGAGGAAGGAAATAGGAAGTAGAAGGTTTTATCTGGGATACGATGTACAGACTTCAAGCTCTTCTGGGCCAGGGCGGGGAGGTGGGGATGGGAGCTTGTCCTCGTCTAAACTACAATGCTTGTCTTCCGTCTCCTCTCTGCAGCCCGCATGTGTGATGCCCACCTTCGAGGCCCCTCGGGCATCATCACCTCCCCCAATTTCCCCATTCAGTATGACAACAATGCCCACTGTGTGTGGATCATCACGGCACTCAACCCCGCCAAGGTAAGGCTCGCAGGGAGGGCGGGTCGTGTCCTGTGGGCAGGACTGGGTTGGAGACAGTTGTTCTACCAGGGATTTCAAACCCAAAACTTGGTCCTCATAGATTTTCTGAACAATTATTAAAAATTGTTTTTATTAAATATCAAGTTGATACAAAAGCATACTTGTAAAATATAATATAAAGAACATCAATACAAGACACAACTGTGTAGCCATCTCCCAGCTCAAGGGAAAACAAAAAGCCCCACAGATATCCTAGTGATCTGTGTCCCTCAATAACCTCATCCCATTCCCTAACCCTCAGGCCACCACTTACTTCAATTGTGTACTTTATTATTCCTTTGCTTTTCTTTATAGTTAGCACATAAGTATGTATCCCTCAAAATGCAATGTTTAGCTTCCCAGTACTTGAACTTCATATAAACGTAATTATGTTGTATTGATATGTAGTCTTAATTAGCTTTATTCAAAATTATGTCCTTAAAGTTTTTCTGTATTGCCATGTATCATTTTGTACTGCTCTGTACATTTTTCTGCATCTTTCTCATTTAGTACTTTTTCCTGTGAAGTATCCTTTGTTTGCTAATAAATTTGATGTCTTGCCAAGATCCACAAAATAACCTGTTAGAATTTTTAATTATACAAAAAATACAGATAAATTGAAGAAGAACTGGTACCTTTATGATTCCAAGTCTTCCAGTCTGTTAATATGGTATATCTTTACTTAGGGCTTCTTTAATAGCTTTCAATAAATTTGTATATTTTTTTCATTATAAATCTTGTACATTTCATAACACATTTATTTCTAGATATTTTTGTTGTTGCTTTTATAAATCATATCTTTTAAAATTTAGTTTTCTACCTGTTTCTTGCATAGTGGTTAGATATGCATTAATTTTTATATGTTACAGCTATCCCATAGTAATTTATCTGTGAATTTTTAGCATATTCTACGTAAAACAATTGTAATCTGCAAAGAATGATGGTTTTGTTTCTTCTTTTTCAATCTTATACCTTTTCATCAACCTTTTTCTTGCCCGATGTTCTACCTAGAATCTCCAGTATAATGTCAAATCATTGTGACGATGGTAGGCACTTTTGGCTTTGTTCAATGTCAAACAGATTGTTTTACTTCTTCACCATTAAGTATGATGTTTGCTGAAGTTTTTGTTTTAATTTACAGTTCCTTTATAATTCTAGTTTACTAAAAGCTTGTATTGTGAATGGATGTTGACTTTTATTGAGCATCTTTCTACATCTATTAATATAATCATATGATTTTTTTCTTTTATTTTCCTGTGTGGTGAATTCCACTTTGATTTTTCTGATGTTAAGCCAACCCTGTATTCCTGGGATAAACCCAGTCTGGTCATTCAGTATTATCATTTTTAAAATATACCTACATTTGAATTGCTAGCATTTTACATAGTGATTTTGCTTCTGTTTTGTTATATATTACAGATTTAACAAAATAAAATATATTCTATATACATTACACACACACACACACACTCACAACCCTTGCCAGATTTCTGTATCAAGATATTGCTAAAATGAAAGTGAAGTCACTCAGTCGTGTCCGACTCTTTGCGATCCCATGGACTGTAGTCTACAGGCTTCTCTGTCCATGGGATTTTCTAGGCAAGAGTACTGGAGTGGGTTGCCATTTCCTTCTCCAGGGCATCTTCCTGACCCAGGGATCGAACCCAGGTCTCCTGCATTGCAGGCAGACACTTTACCCTCTAAGCCACCAGGGAAGCCCAAGATATTGCTAGCTTCATAAAATGACTCAGACTTTTTCATCTCTTTCTATCCTACTACTTGTTTTTAGTGTTTTACAGTTTCATCATCAGATGTCTTGTTGTGGATATTTTGGTATTTATCCTACATGATTTCATTAAACTTCTTGAATCTATGGATGATATCTTTCATCAGTTTGGAAATTTTTTTAGCTATTGCCATTTCAACTGTTGCCTCTCCTTTATTCTCTTTTCTGCTTCTGGAAGTCTGACGAGGCATGTTAATGTGTCTCATTCTATCTTCTTTCCTTAACCTCTATCATTTTCTCTCATTCTGTTCAAGAATTCTCAATCAGTTATGTCTAACCTCTGTTGAATTCATTCTCTGAAGATTCATTTTAATTTCAAATCTTAGTGTTTTGCATTTATGAAAGCCCGTTTAGTGTTTTCGATTGCTTTTGAGTTTATTTTATAGTCTCTGGCTCCTTACATATATTTAAGTCATTTAAATATATTAAGGACATTTATTTTATATTCTGTGTCTCTTAATCTCAGTATATGAAATCCTCGCAAGATTCACTCTGTTGCCAGCTGTTTCTCACCTCTTACCCTCAGAATCATATTTCTTTCTTTGTTGTATAATTTTTGACTATGTGGTTATAATCGTAAACTATGGGGGAATTCTTTGAAATTTGGGTAGAAACTGGTGTGTTTGTTACTGCTCTGTGCTTGGGGCCATTAACAGTCAGAAACCTCTTTAGATTAAATTCTCAGTATAAAGGTTTCAAACTACCCAAGTAATCTGAAGGCTGCAAACCCATATGAAGACCCATTTATCATGAGAGAGTTTCAAAGGAAGTTTTCTATTTGTTTTCATTCAGTGTCAAATTCTGAAATAAACAATCAGCCTTCAGATCTACCCAGAGGTTAGCAGAGCTGTATGAAAAGGAAGGAGGCCTATTTCTAGCTAAACCTCACACTAAGGGTGCAACTTTAACCAGTTCAACCTTGTTCAGGGATGTCATCAGAAGTTCCCAACCTTGGAGGGCCCTGACCTTTGTCTCCTTCTCTCTCTCCTCCGCAAGGGCCTGAAAATCAAAGCTCTACTTCACTAGTTTTTAAAAAATGTGCTTCATGCTCCAAATCACCTTTTGCATCTCTACATTCACTGGGGTTTAGACTCTGAGAGTTCTTGCCATCTTAGTCTTCTTGGGCTTCCATAACAAAATATAACAGATGGGGTGGCTCTAACAAGAGACATTTATTCTCTCACAGTTCCAGAGGCTAGAGGTCCATGATCAAGATGCCAGCAAACTTGGTTTCTGGTGAGATCTACTCCCAGCTCATAGATGACCCCACAGATGACCTCCTTCTCAGTATGTCTTCCTGTGTTCTCTGTGCACATGCAGAGAGAAACGTTCTGGTATCTCCTCCCCTATTTTGAGGACACCAGTCCCACTGGATTAGGGCCCCATCCTTTGACTTCATTTAACCTTAATCACCTTCCTAAAGGTCCCATTTCTAAATATTGTCATATTGAGGGTTTGGGCTTCAACATATGAGTTTTAGGGCAATATAATTCAGTTTATAACACTTATTAACTTGTAAAAAGCTTTCTTTTTCCTTTTAAATTTTACTCAACATTTTAAAACTGTTTTCTCAAAAGTGCTTAGGACCACAATACTTGGAACACTGGAGACAGATTTCCTCTGCAAGTCATTTTACAAATGAAGAATTGTATTTTATCAAACCATTTGATGGTGAACCTAGTCAGTGGAGAAGGATGCTTCGGCCACATAGGGGTGGAAACGGAGGCTAACCCAGGAGAAGGGCCTTGAAGTTGTTAGGTTGTTGATTAGAGGGCTATATCATGAGCATTGTTAAAGAACTACAGATGCTTATCTGTGTTGGCTTTTGAATCTAAAGGTGGGGTAGAGGGTGAAGCATAGGAAAGTCCTGAACATTTTTTGAGACACAGTCTGATTTGCCCTCAGAAGACCTAACCTTGGCTGGTGTGTGGAGGTCAGTGGCCCCATATTAGTCCCCACCCCACATGCCATGCAGGTGGTCACTCCAGCCTGGGTTTCTGAAGCCAGTCCCTCTGAAAGGCACTGCCTCAGAGTTAAGTTATACAGAAGGATGTTCTTCATGGGCTCTTCATGCATTCTTAGTGGGCTTCAGATAGTGCTAGGGAGGCCCAGGAAGACTGGAGGGGGTTCCTCACTGACACAACCCAGCAGGAGAGCCAGGAAGCATACAATGCAGAAAGGAGAGTATAAGTATAGAAACTCAAAGTCTGAGACTGAAGGGTAGAAGCTGCCTTCCTGCACACAGCAGAGAAAATGCATAGTGTATTCCTACCGCTGCTCAGCAGCCAACAGGAGAGACTCAGTGCATTCAAGGACTGCCTGTCTGGTCACCTTGGGGACATCTCCTTCAGCAAAAATCACAGCCTTTCCACGTTCACACTATGTTTCATGAGCTTAGCTTTTATTCATTCATTGATCGTTGGTATGATCTCTGCCCTTGAGGAACGTGCACTCAGGAGAGGAGGATGGGTAGAAATGTGAAGCTAGAGTTCAGACAAGTGCTAATGGAGTTGTGTCCAGAGTGTGATGGGAAATCTAGAAAAGAGACACTAATGGAAGGCTGGGGAACTTGGCACGAAGGTGGTGACATTTGAACAGGGTCTTGAAGGATGAGGATATCAGAGTAGACACCTGTGCCGAGGCACTGAGGTTTGGGTGCTGAGTCACTGAGGCTCGGGACAGACTCTTAGAACTGAAAATAACTCAACATGCGTGTATCAAGGTGAGGCTGGAAAGTCCGCAAGATCCAGATCAGGGTGAACCCACAGGCTTGACAGAGAGGCTTAGGTTTTATTCTGAAACAGATTTCTAAGAGTAGAAGTGTTAGGCTATTTGTGATAATATTAATAGCTATCTCTTATTCTTTGCCTGTTATATGCCAAGAACTGAGCGAGGCCTTCTGTGTAAATGACTTCATTTCATTCTCTTCATAGCACAAATAATTAACTTTTAAAATACCCATTTGGTGGATGAAAAACCTGAATCATAGACAAGTTAAAGGTTAAGAAACTTGGTCACAGCACATAATCAGTATTAAGTGGCAGCACTGGGCTTTAAAGCCAATCTTTCTGGGTCCATTGCCCATGAACTTAGGTAGCTGTGCTGTGCCATTGGATGGAACATGGTCTCAGAGTTGATGGGAAGGGTTGGGACCCGGAGCAGTGGGATAAGCATTGGGAAGGATGAGAGCCACTCTTTCTTCTGTACCAGACCAATAGCAGAAAGAATTTTTGAAAGATTACTGTGGCAGCAGTGGAGATATTAGAGAGGGATATTGAAGGGAGTGAGACCAGTTAGGAGGCTGAAGCAGTTACCCAAGTAAGGAAAACGGGGTCATCAGCCCAGGCTTAGGAAACATGGAGGGGAAGACAGATTTAAGAGAAATCTGGGGAACGAGGGCTTCCCCTGAGGCTCAACTGGTAAAGAATCCACCTGCAATGAGGGTGACCTGGGTTTGATCCCTGGGTTAGAAAGATTCCCCTGGAGAAGGGAAAGGCTACCCACTCCAGTATTCTGGCCTAGAGAATTCCACGGACTATATAGTCCATGGGGTCGCAAAGAGTCAGACATGACTGAGTGACTTTCACACTCATTAGGGAATGAGATGGGACTTGGTGGCTGATTGGATGTGTGAAGGAGGGAGAAGGAGAGGTCTCATTCACCAGTGTGTCCCAAGTGACCACCACAGTGTCTGGCATACAGTAGACACTCAGTAAACATTTGTTCAATGACCAGACGACAACGCCATGTTTTCTCACTTGGACTAATGGGAGGCTTTCAAAGGAAATGCAAGAGGAGGAACAAGCTTGGCAGCAGTCAAGAGGGAAACATGTGCATCTGAAGTGCCTGTGTTTCATCCAATGACATTTGGATACAATGGTTGTAAAGTGAATAAATCAGGGTTCAGGAGAGAGATGTGGGTATCATTGCATTGACACACAGTAGGGAACAAGGGTAAGGAATGAACAACGCTTCTTGGAAAGAGCAAAGAGATTGAAAAGATTCAGAATGGGTCTGGGAACACAATCCTTACAGATGACTGAGACCCAGTGAAAGAAGCAGAGAAGGAGCCCTTGATAGGAGAATCAAGTTGCAAAAGCAAGAGGTTTCCAATCAGGATGTGTCTGACTGTGGTGATGCTGGAAGACATCTCGTTGGAAAAGGACTGGAAAGAGACTGTTGGCTTTAGCCTTGGAAGAAGATCTTTCAGTGGCACTTTGTGGGGCAGCATATTAAAAAGCAGAGACATCACTTTGCCAACAAAGGTCCGTCTAGTCAAAGCTATGGTTTTTCCAGTGGTCATGTATGGATGTGAGAGTTGGACTGTGAAGAAGGCTGAGCACCAAAGAATTGATGCTTTTGAATTGTGGTGTTGGAGAAGACTCTTGCAAGTCCCTTGGACTGCAAGGAGATCCAACCAGTCCATCCTAAAGGAGATCAGTCCTGAATATTCATTGGAAGGACTGATGCTGAAGCTGAAACTCCAATACTATGGCCACCTGATGTGAAAAGCTGACTCATTGGAAAAGACCCTGATGCTGGGAAAGATTGAAGGTGGGAGGAGAAGGGGATGACAGAGGATGAGATGGTTGGATGTCATCACCAATTCAGTGGACATGGGTTTGAGTAAGTTCTGGGAGTTGGTGATGGACAGGGAGGCCTGGCGTGCTGCAGTCCATGGGGTCACAAAGAGTAGGACATGACTGAGCAACTGAACTGAACTGAGCGACTGAACTGAACTGAGCAGAAGTGGGTAGGGAGTGCGTGGATGGGGAACGGGTTGCTACAGAGGTCAGGCATGTGGACAGCCCTTAGGACAACTTTGTGGTAAAGGGAGGGAAGTAGCAAGGGCACGTGAGAGAGGTTGGGAGCACAGAAAGCTCTGGGCTACTTAGGATGCTTATTGTTAGGAGATTGAAATTTTGAGTGCGGTTGTAGACTGAGGGCAAAGCAAGCACAGAGGAAGAGAGTGACGATGTAGGATTAGGGGATGGGGAGTGAAGGACCTGGAGTGAGTGAGAGGCAAATTGGACTGGGAATGCAGCAATTCCTTTCACAAGGAGCAGGTGAGGAAAATACCATCATGAAAAGGGGCTGAGAGTTTTGCCTGTAGAATATGTGGCTGTAGAAAAGGACATGTGTCTCTTCTAAAAAAAACATTTTTTTGTGTGGCAAAAGTCACACGATATAAAACATACTATTTTAATCATCTTTGTTTTATTATTATTTAATCATATTGTACAGTTCAATGGCAGTAAATACATTCACATGGTTGTGCATCTCTTACCATCATCCATCTCCCAAATTTTTCACTTTCCCAAACTGAAACTCTGGCCCCATTAAACTCTACATTCCAACTCCCACTCCTCACCCTCCACACCCGGCCCCTGACATCTATCTACCCGTGTACTTTCTGATTCTTCGAATTTGGCTATTGTAGGCACCCCGCATAAATGGAATCAAGCAGTATTTGTCTGCACTTACTGTATACTGGGATGCATTTTTAAGGTTAACTTAGTGTGACACACGTCCCTTTGGTCTCCTTATAATCAGGGAATGATTACCCATCCCTGGCACCTGTGTGTATGTGTGGACATTTCATCTCCTTTGAGCTTGAGAGGGGGCTGGGAATGTTCCAGTGACTGGGGCCTCCAAGGGTAAACAGAAGCTCCAAACAAGGTCCAGCAATGAGCTGGCGTGGCAATGGCCAGGAGCCCATGTCACGATGCCAGCCTCGACTGAGCGCGATGGGCTGAGCAGCTCTACCCTGTGGGAACAAGAACTAACAGTCTCATTGCAGAGGCCGGTGAAGGGTATGTCTCTCCTCGGTGAACTGAGAATAAAACAACGAACACCATCCCGTCATCCTCCCAGAAGTTGGGCAGATTCAGGGAAAAGAGGAGCAGCAGCTCAGAGCAAGTGAGGCTGGCCTGCTCCGCTGGGCGCACAGCTCCTCCGTCTCGCTTGGACGGGGATGGTCTGGAGAAATGGGAGTCCTGCCTCGGCCGGTTGCGCTATCTTAGTATTTGTAGTCATTCTGCCCACAATAATATTTCCCAAATTTGATCAATCGTCAGAAATACCTGGAGAGACTTTGAAGACATAAATTCCAAAATCCTTTCCTCAAAGGTCTGATTAGTGGAGGTGAGATGAGAACCCAGAACTTGCACTTTGAAAGAGCATCCCTGTGGTTCTGACCCGCTCAGCTTGTACCATAAAAACCAACCCCTTTCTGTCCCAGCAGAGCACACAGGGCCCTCCTGCCCGCCTCTCCGCAGGCGATCCTAGCTTCAGCCACACTGCGCTCCTGGATCATAGACACAGCTGGGCCTTTAAAACCTCTGTCCAGCACATCCTATCCCAGCGTATCTGCCCTTCTCCTCCATGCAAATTCCTGTCCACCCTTGAGACACAAACCCCACCAGGTCTTAGTGCTGCCTCTGTCCCTCCAGCGCTTCATCAGCCTCTTCTGTTTGGTGCATGTGATGTTGCACTGGGTTTAGCTCAGGAGAGGCCCCCCAAAGCAGGGGCGGCGTCTGTTTCTCCTGCAGTTAGCACAGCACCCGGTACAGAGGAGGAGATCCGCAGGTGTTTGCATATATTACCAAGTGCTGGAGGAGCCTGTCCCTGGGTCAGGTAGCTCCTCAGGCACGGCCCCACCCACGCTGGGCCCCAGAGCCTCCTCCTGTTAGGACCTTCCAGCTTAGCCTCCAAAAGGACGTGGCTGATGAAATTTTCATGGTCGGAACTGAAACCCAGGCCTGAGTCGGTGCCCCCTGCCTGCATACATATGCCTTCCTTTCACAGCTTCTCAGTATGAAATCAGGCCATGTGAGGCAATTTGTGTACGATCCTCACTGCGTTTGACCAGGACATTAATTCACCTGTGCTAGAAAAGAAGTAAAAGGCAGGCAGGAGAGAACGAGCGAGGTGGGAGGAGAGGGAAAGGAAAGCGCATTTCATGAGCTTCAAAGCCAAAGAGCACAGTGTTTCGATTACTCACTCCTTGGGGATTAGCCGTGTCACTGTTCCGTGTGTAGACCCGGAGAATGGAGAAAGAACTCTCCAGGCAGCTGTCACTGTCTTGTGCAAATGTCAGGAACCCCTGTGCCGGCCCAATTGTTCACTCACTTATTCGTTCAGCAAACATTTACTCCTGTGTGTTCTGTGCTGGGCCCCATGCAAGATGCCAGCTGGTGATGAGAGAGGTTTTTCCTAAGCGCCCCCGCAACTCATTCCTCGTGAGGGGGTGGCTCTAGAGGAACCCGTGCAGGCCCCTGTAGATCCTCACCCAGATCCCTTTCCTTTCCACAGCTGTCCTCACTTCCCAGCATATCTTGGCATCCCCCTTCCCCTAGAGCTGGCTGTGTGTCCCCACGCGCCTTCCTCTGTGAAGACAAAGCCTGCTCCCTCCTCTCGATGGGACGTTGTGCCCCTCGCGCCTGCCGCATCCCCAGCTGCCCTGACTTCAGCACCCGCCACCCTGTGCTGTGTTCCCCCTGTACCCATGTGTCTCTTCTAGACTGTGAGGTCTTGGCGTGGTATTCATATTTGTCTTGGCTCTATTGCTTCTTCAAAGCCTAGCACTTGGCAAGGGCATATTAACAGTTGAATAAATCCATCAACCAACGAGTGAATGAACGCGTGCAAGGGCTTCCTACTCTCAGAGCCACCAAAATTCAATTTGAGGCACTGACCAGATCCCACAACCTCTGAACCTTCTCGGTCTTTGCCCTTGGGCTTTCTTACCCAAACTCCTCAAAAGCATTTCTCAAAGATGCTGAAGACCTCTCTGCTTAAATTCTTGAGGGTTCAGGCCAGCCCTTCCACTGGCCTCCCCTCCTACCCCGCCAAGACCCAGTCCTCCAGGCCTTCCCTGGGCCCTCAGCAAGACCCCTGCAGGAGTCCCCAGGCCGGCCGTGCCCGGGGAAGGGGCTTGACCTTCCTTTCTTGGGGCTGATAGTCAGGCTGCCTCACGGCATCAGGAGCCCAAGGTGGAGGGCTGGGGAAGCCAAGGTCAGCCCTCAGGAGCCAGGGCTCCAAGGAGGAATAGGGAAGCAGGCCTGGAGCAGAGGGTTGCAGAGGGGCTCTGACTAGTGGGAAGGGCCAAGAGCAGGTCATGAAAAGTCTAGGGTTTCCATGCCAAGAAACTGAGCTTTATCCTGAGGGTCAAGAGCTGATGAATTTTTCTGTGGTAATGAAAGCCTTTCTTCAGAACCCACAGTCATTAGGTTGTGATTGGCTGTGAGTAGCAGAAAGCTCCGCAGAAGCTTATACAAAACACAGATTATTTTCCCCACATCCCAGGGGTCCAGAAGTGAAGACCCCAGGGCTGGTTTAGCAGTTTTCTCAGTGTCTTGAGCACCTCCTATTTCCCCCTCTGCCTTTCTTTGCTCTTATCCTCATGATCACAAGAAGGCTGCTCCGCCTCTGTCCTCACATCTGTATTCCAGGAAAGCAAGGAGAAAGGTGGGAAAATGCCCTGAGGACTCCTCAGCTCATGTCCTATGCCCTGAATCCTGTCACTTCCCTGTCCTTAGCTCTGCGCTTAGCCAGCTCCATTGCCACATTTCAACAGCTAGCATTCTGTTAAGGATGGTAAGCAGTGGGAGGGACAGTGAGTGAACCATTATCTGTGTCTGTCACAGAATCCCAACCACGAACCAGATACGAAGGAACTGCTTTGGTTGGAGCAAGATCCAGGCCATTCTGGTCTTTTCCCACCTTTGTTTGTGCCCCTTTAGTGTCTTTATGGAACCCTGGGGTTCCTGAGAACCCAGTTGGAAAACCACTGCTCTAGGTCAGCGGTCAGCAAACTTTCTGCAAAGTGTTAGATTATAAATATTTTAGACTTTGAGGACTATGTGAAGTTTTTGTTGCACATCCTTCTTTGTAGTGCTTTACTTTTTAACCCTTTAAACATGTAAGAATATGCCTTAGCTCAAGGTGCCAAACAAAAACAAGCCTCAGGCCTGATTTGGCCCAAGAGCCACGGTTACCCAACCCTCACTCTAAAAGGGTCATGGGGCACAGAGTCTGGGGTTCAGAGTGAAGGATGGGTAGCAGACTGGAGACGGTTACAGAAACGCAGTCACTGGACAAAACAATCTGTCTCGATCTCTTGGCGCTTCCCAAAACATGCCTAAGAGCGGCCAGCTCCTCTGCAGCCACATGGAAACCTTGGGCACAGGCTGACAAGACTGGCATTCCTGTCTTTAGCTGGTCCTGGAAGATGCTCAGGAAGCAAGGAATGTCCTCCGGGCCCAGGGTGGGTACCCTCCATGGTCCCACTCCCATCCGCCACAGTTCTTGGGAAAGGCAGCAAGGTCCTGAGGGGTGCAGTCTCCAGGACTCAACTCCCTCTACCACCCTGCAGTGAACATAGCTGGCTGTGTTCCCCGAAGCCTTCCTGCCGCTGCTGAACCCCGGACCGGCCTCCTGGCAGGTCTCTCTGCCCCCAGCCCCTCCCTCCATGCTGAGTGACACCCTCCCCCCATCTTCACCCTCAAGTCCAGGCTACCTGCTCTGGCCTGCCAGGCAAAAGCCAACTGCAGACTCAGCCAGGCTGCTGTCTCCTCCCCTCACCCTCCCAGCTGCCCTCGCTGGTCCTCGTTCCCGAGCCTCTCTGGGATGGAGCCCACACTCCTCTGCCTGCGGGGCCCAGCACGCCCACCTCCTCTGTGCGGCCGCCTTTCATCCTCTGCCATCCTCCAGCACTCTCCATCTGTACCATGCCCTTGGCATTTAGATTCTGCTCCACATTGTCAGACAAGTGAGGTAACTTACAGGCTACAGCTAGCTCGGTGCTCGGCACGTGGTGGGTGCTCAGTAATTACATCCTAGCGAAGGGCTCTTTTATTCATTTATCTAATGGGTGCAAATTGGGTGTCTGAGCTGTGCACACACGCGCCCCTTCAATCACGCCTGTTTCACGTGCTGCCACTCTCCTGCCTTAGAAAGATGCTTTGCCAGCTTCGCTCACCTGCATGTTAGTTAATGAAGCATTACAGGATCGCGTCTTTAAACAAAGGCCAGAGAGAAAGGGAAGCAAAGGAAAGCACCGGCACATTGCGCACCGGGGCCCATCCCGAGGCTTCAACATTGAGTGTTTTGTGCTGACTGCTCGGTGTAATCAGCTTCCACGTTGCGGTCAGATGCTCTGAAATGCAGCTCACATCAGTGGTGCTCTACTCGGTGATGTGATACATTTTATGGCTCTGGGTTCTGGCCTGCAAAGCGATGTTTTCCCATCCTGGACGTAGTAATCACCTACTCCCTTTTTTGGCACTGGCTTGGTGACCTGGGGCTTCCCGGAAGGGGTGATGGTGGCAGGAATGTACAGGCAGGACGCTGACTTCTCCCTGCGGAGGCCAGGCCCCTGGGTCTGCAGAAGGCACAGCTGGCCTTAGAGTATTTTACAAGCAAGTGTTGGCTGAGCTGCTGGGATCCAGAGAAGGAGCTTAGGGAAGGTTGAGAGGGTAAGTCACGGCCCCCATCGTATGGACCTGAGACCTCCCTGGGATGCTGTGAGACAGTAGAGCAGGGTGGTAAGGGCCTGGCCTCTGCCTGATGAGTCCCAGTTCTACCACTTAGCTGTGTGATCTTAGGTGAGTTGCCTAACGTCTTTATGCCTGGCCTTTCCCATTTGTAAAATAGAGGTCTTCACAGTGCCCATGGCTGTCATGAATCTTTAGTAGGCTGATGTTTGTAAAATACTCAGCACAGTCAAGCACATTATAGGTGTCAGCTTTTGTGGTGACAAAGTCTCTCAAGAGAAGATGATCAAAAACTGTGACTAAGTATCTCAAAGAATCTCCTAGACCAGGGGTCAGCAAACTACCACCTTTGAGCCAAATCCAGCGTATTGCTTATTTTCGTAAACTAAATGTTATTGGGACACAGCCACACTCGTTGGCATACATATCAGTGTACGTGGATCATGGCTGTGCATGCTGCCCGAACATATGCAGCCGTGGCTGTGTCCATGCTACAGCAGCAAAGAGGGGTCACTGCAACAGACGTCATATAAAATGCTCAGGTGCAAATTCTTATTACCCAGCCCTTGCCAGGAACAGTCTGCCGACCTTTGTTCTAGATGGTGTCTCCTGTGAGAGACCCAAGAGCCTGGAGATCCGTCCATGCTGGAGGCTCAGGAAAGGTTTGGAAAGTATTCTCCCATTCAGCGTGGTCTGAGTGCCTGGCATGTGCCTGGCATGCTGACAGGTTCCGGCAGGTCAAAGGCCATGAGACCTGGCCCCTGCCCTCCAGGAAGTTCATGAAGTAGCTTACCTGGGAGACCAGGTAACCAGCTCAGTCACAGTACAGCAGGTAAGTCCTGACACAAAGAAGAGAGGAATGGCAACCAGGGAGCCCCTGGACGAGAGCGCAAGGATGTGGAGACATTGCTAGGGAGCTGGAGGCGAGGGAGGGGACTGTGCAAACCAGGGTCGTGAATGGTCTGCTATGAGAGAACGCTACATAGGCAGTACGATGGGGTGGCAGCAGGGAGCAGGAGCCAAGGGTCCTTCCTTATGTACCAGGCTAGGGAATGGCAACATCATTCTGTAGTCAGGATTAGGGCCAGTAAGAGATAGGAAGCCGGTTCCAGCCTGAGCAGATGATCCAATGATGATTGGTCATCAGAGAACATGGGAAATGAGCTTGCCTACTTGGTGGGGAAGCTACAGGGACTAAGGCTTCCCCCCTGGATTTCCCAGGTGGCTCAGTGGTAAAGAATCCGCCTGCCAATGCAGGAAATGCGGGTTTGCACCCTGGGTAGGGAAGATCCCATAGAGAAGGAAATGGCAACTCACTCCAGTATTCTTGCCTGGAGAATCCCATGAATAGCGGAGCCTGGTGGGCTACCGTCCATGGGATCACAGAAGAGTCAGACACAGCTTAGTAACTAAACAGCAATAACAAAGGCTTCCCCACTCACGGTAGATTGCTCACTGGAATACGTGTCCATATAGCCAACAAGGATTTTTATCAGGAGGGTCTAGTATTTTTGTTGAAACTATCTGAGAGTCCCAAGCAGGAATCCCCTCCTCATGATACTTGCCACCAGTGATTGGGGTGCTCACTGCCTCTGAACACGGTCCTTTTCGTTGTGGGACAGTTGTGACAGTCACAGGGTTGGTTTTCAGTGCCTCTCGTCTCCACCTTCTGCCCTTGGACGGGGCCAGGCAGGGTTGCTGCTGCTGCTCCTGCCTCTGCCCTAGAGTCTCTCTTCTCTAGATCAGGACCTCTAGTCCCTCCATCCCCTGTTCTCTAACAGCCCCCAACCACTGCAGGCCCACATCTTCCTTTACCCACACTTCTGTGCAGCCCAGACATTTTCCACCAGCCCTCTGCTGTTTCTCCTAAAACAAAAAGCTCACCCCACACCTTCACTTACATCTCTTCCTGATCCCCCCTTGTCTTCAAGACAGAGCCCAAGTCTGTGATATGACAGGCAGCGCTTCCTCATCCAGCTCCTCCTGCTTATCTCGTGTCCCCACCCTCTGCTTCCCTCTCAGCCACACAACTCCAGATCCACCCGGAGTTTCTGGACAAGTCATGCACCCCACACCTCTGCGCCTGCTCCTCTCTCTGCTTGGATCACTTTCCCTTCCTTCTCCATTTATTTATAGTCCACCTCCCAAACTCAGCCTGGGCTGCGTGTCCTCCAGGAAGCCTCCTGTGGCCTCCCCCCAGCCAGCGTCACCCCTCCTCCCTGTCCTGTCTGCAGCATCGCACCGTGGGTCCCAGGCCCGGTGCCGGGGGCCCTGCACGGGCAGTACCGGGCTCACACACAAGCACAGCAGAGGTTTCCTTCCTGGGACCCTGAGAGCACCCTGGGGTGAGGCTCTGCCGCGCTGTCTGGTTTGGGCAGCAGAAGCCTGCATAGCCATAGGAAAATCTATCCACGGGAATTCTTTACTCCTAGAGTAGCAGAAGAGAAAACAAAGAAGCACTTTCAGCCTCCCTGCAGGGAAACTGAAGATCTTCATCAGACTGAAACAGACAGAAAGAGGACCAGCTGAGACGCTTAGGTGACGCGACTCTGAGCGTCCTGTCTTCGTGAATGGCACCACCACCCACCACCCCAACTGCCCCAGCCGGGAATTTGCAGGTCATCCCAAACCACCCCTCCTTCAGTCCCCACATCCATCAGTCACAAAACCCAAAACACTCCAGGACCTGACTCTCTCTTCCGCCTGCACCACCCTCCTGCATCACTCACCTCACTGCCCCGAAGCCTGGAACCATCCTCACCACCCGGGCTTCTCTGCTGCTGTGTCAGTTTCCACACAAGCCGCCAGACCAACGTTCTCCTCCAGCACCTGAGTGTCCCCGTCACGCACTGTGCACCGCTCTCCTGCCGCTGCTCCCTCAGGACGAACGCAGCTCTCTGGGGCAGGGGAGGCTATGAGCACCTGGCCGCAGGCAGCCTTCTCAAGTTCCAGACGTTCCTGCGTCCCCTCCTTGCACTGAAGGCCCAATCACATTGTCCCGCAGAGTGAGGCAGCCGGCCACTATATTCAGTTTCCAGACCTGCACTGATAGACACTGAGCGCTTGTTCTGGAATGTTCCATCTCAGCCACAGCTCAGGCCTTCTGCACCTGACCCCTGCCTCTCCCAGCATCCCCTTTTGACCTGACAGTCTTCCAGAGCCGTCAGAACTCTCAGGACCTACCCCACCCTCATCACAAACAGCCTCCTCTCCTCCCCTCACCGCAGGCTGGTGAGCTGCAGGCTTCAAGTCGCATCTGTCACCTGGGCTTGTGATTATCGGTTTGTTTTTCTCTCCCCCCTCACCGAAGGCAGGGATCATGTCGTGCTGACCACTGAAACCCTGCCCCCTAGGCTGGCACATGGTGGGTCTTTAGTATATATATGTGGCAGGGAGGACTAAGCCAAGTAAGAGAGAAGAATCTTGTCGAAATGTCTTTCCTGGAACATTGATTTATTCAACAAATAGACAAAGTGCATGGAGAAAAGCGGGCACAGGAGAGGCTGAGGGAAACTTCCGCAGGCCCCCGGGGCCACATGGCTCAGATTCCACATGTGGCCTGAAAATTTGCCACCAATTCCACAGGGATTTCTGTGCCTTAAAGCGTGAAGGCAGAGTCTAATCATCTCACAGTTGGCCAGATGTGCCTGGGGTTGCCATGACAGCCCCCAGAATTGGCCAGATGTGCTGCGATCCAGTTTGGAAAACATCAGGGAACCCCAGAGACTGTGTGGCCCAGAAGAGGAAAATGTTCCCACTCTGTAAGGTGGCCCGGAAGTGCTCGGGGTGGCTGGAGGGTTTCGTGGGGTGGCGTCACGGTGCTCTGAGCATCGGAACATGGAGCTTCTGGCTGTCTTCAAGGCCGAGGAAGGCTCTCCCGGTGGCCCCTGCTGCTGCCTAATCCCTGCTCCCTCCACAGGTGATCAAGCTGGCCTTCGAGGAGTTTGACCTGGAGAGGGGTTATGACACCCTGACGGTCGGGGACGGCGGGCAGGACGGGGACCAGAAAACGGTGCTCTACATGTGAGTGACGCGGAGCACGTGGTGGGCAAGGCAGGAGCGCGTGTGCCTTGGCTGAGGGCAGGGGGATGGGCCCGCTGCGTCTTCCTGCCACACTCGCTGCCACTTGCTATGGCCAGGACAGGTGTCCTGCAGCGCTGCTGGTTTCAGCAGCAGCCCTCCCATCTCTCTCTGCTCCTACCAGGGAAAACAGAGCACTTCCCATGAGGGAAGATCAGGGAAGGTGTGTACCCTGGCTCTTGGGGAGCCAGGGTGATAGGGATTTGGCGTGTATGCCTGGATTGCACTTGGCTGTGTGCGTCTATGCAGACCCTGCTTCTGCCACCAGGAGTTTTTCCTCAAGGCCGTGTACATCTGTGGTGGCCTGACTGCAGACAGAGGCGGTGGAAGTGTTTTGCTAATTTCCCTGCATGCTCAGAACTGTCTGGGAGATGGATGGTTTCCGGGAATTGGGACCACGTGGACATAGTGACCGCATATTCTGAGCCCAGAAAAGTTAGAATGACATGGTCTAGTCGAGGAGGATAGTGTCAGGCTGTCCTGGGTTTCATCACACCAGGTCTCAGCTGTTGGGGGCCATTTGACTCCTCTGTCCACCATGATTAGCCTCACTTGAAAGCAGGAGTATGCTCCTATTCAGTGTGTGTGACCCAGAGTCAGAGAGATAGACAGACCTGACCTCGTCCACCTCCCCTGCCAAGAAGGAGGGGAGATTTCACATACATTTGGTGCCTACTGTGTGCCCAGACACATCAGTTATCTCATCTAATTCCCACAGGAGCCCTGTGAGGAAGGTGCTATTATCCCATTTAACAGGTGGAGAAACTGAGGCCCAAAGGGTGCAAAGGTGGTTGGCAGCAGAACTAGCGCTTGAGTTCATGTCTTTCAATTTTGGTCAAGGATAGCATCCCATGCTATTGCCATACACCCTCCTAGCCAATGCCCTCTGGTCATAATGCTGAGCAAAAAATGGCCATTCTGTAATATCTGGATTGTCCAGAAGCATTTCTGTCCTGGGTGCTTCTCATACCTTCCCCACATCTACCAGGAAAGATCCTAGTAGGGCAGTTGAATGAGGTCCCTGGCATGTGAGGTGACATGTTAGGTGATTTAGAGTCTCTTGAGAGAAAGGAATGGGATGCCAGCCGGAAGGGCAACCACCCCACTGCCTGCTCTCCACTGTAGTAATCAGGCTTCTCCAGAGAAACAGCCAACAGGATTCAGGCTTCTCTGAAGAAACAACCAATAGGATGTACATGTGAAGAAAAGGATTTATTATATGATAATGGGAACTGACAAGTCCCAAGACCTGCAGGCTGAGTCAGCAAGCTGGAGACCCAGGAAGCTGATGATGGAGTTCTAGAGCAAAGGCCAGCAGGCTCAAGACCCAGGAAAAGCTGAGGTTCAGGTCAAGTGCAGGGCGGGAACAGTGTCCTAGCTGAAAGGCAGGCAGACAGGATGCATTCTCTTCCACTGGGAGAGAGTCCACCTTTTTGTTCTATTCAGATCTTCAACTGATTGAATGAGGCCCACCTTCACTGGGGAGGGCAATCTGCTTTACTCAGTTCCACTTTAAATGCTAATCTCAGTCAGAAACACCCTCACAGAAATATCGGGAACTGTGTTTGGTCAGGTATCTGGGTTCCCTGTGGCCCCATCAGGTTGTCACATAGCTTACCCATCACACTCCACGCCTCCCCTCTTCTCAGTGCGTCCCCACCACTCACCTGCCCTGGTGTGCTGACCTGTGTGATACGTCAGCTCAGTGTACCCTAGAGGCTAGGACCCTGCTCTGTCTCCTTCATGCCCCAGTGTGCTTGGTCATAGAGAAAACCTTAGAACAGCAGAGCTGAAAAGACTGGGGGATCATGCAATCCAACCCCTCATTTGTATGGAGTGAAAAAGCACCGAGAGGCTCAGCCACTCGCCCAAGGTCCCATAGCAAATGCATGGCAGATCTGTGGCTTGTACCCAGGTCTCTGGACCAGTCTAGCTTGAATGAGACCCCAACAAGTTCTGTAGCAGGCCAGAGACTCTCCCACCACCCTCAGATCTCTTTAGACCAATGTCAAGTTCAAAACTTCAGGAACGATGTGTGGCAGGGGCCATCACAGTGTTGTGAAGTGATTGTCCTCTAATTAAAATAAATTAAAAAAAACTTCAGGGAAACAATGCAGAATGATTGCTTGTTGTCATCACTGGGTCATGCAGGAGAAAAGCAGAAGCCTGTCTTCTCCCTTACTCACCACTATCCTGGGGTCATTCCTTACTTGCTGCAGAATCTCAGGGTCCCCAGCATTGCAGAATGTCAGGGTCCCCAGGCCAGGGATGTCACATGGGCCAGGCTAGAGTATCCCAGGCGGTCTATATCCCTGCTTTATCCCCACAACATTCACGTTGTACTGATCATCTCTCTGCAATCAGCTCAGCCCCCCTCAAGCTTTGAGACCCTAGGGTGGAGCAGAGATTAGAGCTCATTAATCTAACCACCCCTCCCCAGCCTCCCACACCCCATCTGTGCTGGAGATTTGTCTGGTCTCAGCAGAAGAAGGAAGTCAGGTTTCTTCTGAGTACCCCAGCCTACGCAGTGGACTCTGACCCTGCCACTCTCCAGCAGGCTGGCCTTGGGAAAGCTACTGCCCATTTTGTACCTCTGTCTTCTCATCTGTACAATGGGGGTAACATGACCCCTACCTCGCTGGGCTCTGGGGACACTCAGTGAGATAATGGAAGGGAAGGTCTGGCTTGGATGGGTGTCTGGTGAATGCGAGTTGAATCGGAATCCTCTCCATGTCTAAACTTGCTTTTTCGAAAGGAGTGTTGCCCGAGGTGGGGGCTGCACTTAAAGCCTCGCTTTCTTATGCTGGAGTGGAAAGAGATGCTTCATTAAAAGGAGTGGCTGGGTTCCTACTGGGGAAATGGGTTTCTGTCTGTGTCTTCCCTGCAGTCCCATTCACACGAAAGATGGGAGGTTGCAGGAGTGTAGACACCCCCTTGATTATACCTGGCTCCAGCCATCCCTCCCTATGCAAGTGAGGACGCAGACCTCTCCCCTGAGCTCAGGGGTCTGGAGAGGGCAGTCGCGGTGCAGAAGCAGCTCGGCCTGTGCAGAGGGGAGCGGTCCTGAGTCTCCCAGCACGTGAGCCAGCAACACTGGGACCCAGGATTCAGTCGAGTGACCCTGGCTCCTCGATGTTCCTTTAGATGCCGTCAGTCATACAATCTTTCCATTGGGGTTCCATGGTGGGTTCACACCTCTAAATCTCTCTCTCCTGACAGCCTGACAGGTACGTCAGTCCCAGATCTCATCGTCAGCACCAACCATCAAATGTGGCTCCTCTTCCAGACGGATGGCAGTGGCAGCTCCTTGGGCTTCAAGGCTTCTTATGAAGGTAACTGACTGCCGTGGGGGAGCCAATGAGTCAGACACTTGGGGTCTCTTGGAGTCAGCAAACCCTGGGTTCGAATCCTGGCTCTGCCTTGTACTAGGTTCCTCTCCTTAGACATGTTATTCGACTTCTCTGCGCCCCAGCCTCCTCCTTGGTCCAGTGGGTCTCCTTGGCTGTTTTGAGGATTATCTGGGGCCAGTCACTTAAAGTGCTGGCTCACAGCACCAGGCACAACATCAGTTCCGCCCCTGAGTCACACCTGGCCTGGGTAGACCTTTGCAGGTCCTCATAAACTTGCTGATCCTTGCTTTACGTTTTGAAATCTTTGGACTGGAGACAGTAGCTTCCTGAGCTGCCCTATTTGGCTGTCATGGTGGTGAGTGACTGTGTGCACAGGGCTAGGGCCAGACACGCACCGTTGGTGACCTGATCAGGTGCAGACAAAGGTGGCCTTCATACTCTCGGTGGCAATAGGCACCAAGGGAGCAGCGATCTGGGCTCCAAGAGATACTGTTGCCATCATTCATCTTTGCATACAGTCAGACCTCCTGACGGCAGGTGTCCGCCAACACAGATCCCCACAGAAAGACCCCCTTCACAGCACCCCCAAGTCTCTAAGAAGGCCTCGTTAGGTATCCAACCCTAGACTAGCACTCGAGGAGCAGATGCAGCAGATCAAGACCTTCCCCGTAAAGGACCTGCACTGTCTCTTATACACATCTTCCTATTCAGTGTGTGTGAACCCACCCCCATCCCTACCCCCTAGATCATCACAAAGCACTGAGCTGAGCTTCCTGTACAAATAAGCTATTATTAAAGCAAGATCATCATGGCCAGCAGAGCCAGTGGGAGCACAGAGAAGGGGTGGTCATCCTTTCTGGGGTGTCAGGAAAAGCTTTATCAAGAGAGTTGTGAGTCTGCAATGACAAGGTGGCTCCCAGACAGGAGGCAGTTGTGGGGAGGGGGCACCCTTCCCCGCCTCCTTCAGAGACTGTGGCCTTCGCCAGCGGACCCTGTGCGTGCTGCGCGTGTGCATGCATGCTGAGTCGCTTCAGTCGTGTTCAATTCTTGGCCACCCCATGGACCATAGCCCGCCAGGCTCCTTTGTCCTTGGGATTCTCCAGGCAAGAATACTGGACTGGGTTGCCATGCCCTCCTCTAGGGGATCTTCCCAACCCAGGGATCAAAACCACATCCCCTGCATTGCAGGCAGATTCTTTACCCGCTGAGCCACCTGAGAAGCCCACACAGAACTCTGTAGGGGGATCAACTCCAAAGGTCTCTCACTCCACCCAGGGTACCTCACACCTCCTGTGAACCAAGGGCTCTTCCTGAGGACTGGACTCTGTGACCACACTTGGTACACAGGGAGTGTATTCATCCCCTAAGGCTGCCCTAACAAGCCACCACCCACTGGGTGGTTTCAACAACAGAAGTTTATTCCGTCACAGTTCTAGAGGCTGAAAGTCTGAACTCAAGGTGTCAGGAGGTCCATGCTCCTGGTGAGATTCTGGGTAGACCCCTTCCTCGCTTCTGGTGGTGGCCGGCGACCCTTAGCTTGTAGCTGCATGATTCTAATCTCTGCCCCTCATGTCGCACGTCCCCATGAGTCTCGCTGCTCTTCCCATTGGACATCAGACATACTGGGTTGAGGACTCACCATCTTAACTTGATTACTTCTGCAAAGACCCTCTTTCCAAGGATGGTCACATGCACAGGGACCAGGGGGTAAGGATTCAACACATCTTTTCTGGAGAACACGATTCAACCCATAACAGGAGGCTAGTCCTTATTTCCTGCAGGAACTGTCGCACCGTGATGCCCGCTGGGGTCAGGATGATAGAGGAACTGTCCTCAGCATCGGAAGCACAGCTCTGAGTGAGATAGACCAGCGGACAGAGAACACCTACTGGCTGGTGTGTGCTGAGTTCAAATCTGGATTCTGTCCCTTTCTAGCCTCTCCAGGGCTGTGTTTCTTCATCTGTGAAATGAGATAATAACAGGCCATTGGGGACAGTGTTGCAAATTATTAGGTGGTTAGCGAGTAACTAGTGAGTGAGTGCTGGAGAAGGCGATACCCACTCCAGTACTCTTGCCTGGAAAACCCCATGGACAGAGGAGCCTGGTGAGCTGCAGTCCATGGGGTCGCTGAGTCAGACACGACTGAGCGACTTCATTTTTACTTTTCACTTTCATGCATTGGAGAAGGAAATGGCAACCCACTCCAGTGTTCTTGCCTGGAGGATCCTAGGGACCGGGGAGCCTGGTGGGCTGCCATCTATGGGGTCGCAGAGTTGGACACGACTGAAGCGACTTAGCAGCAGCAGTGAGTGAGTACAGGGGTAGTTAAATGAATGTGCTCTTCTGGCACATCAAGTTATATATATGCAGGAAAGAGCCCCAGGCGAGAAATCAAGAGACCTTGATTCAGGCCCAAGCTCTGCCACTCACTTCTTTGGACGTGGGAGTGGATTTAGACTCAAAGTTTCTAGGTTTCCCCATTTTGGAAGTTGCGTAGATGTTTAGCAGCTACCAAAAGTGAGGAGGAATGCTTCTGTGCCATCCACCTTCCCAGATCTTTCCATCTTACTCCCAAATCTTTCCATATCTTATTCATGGCCTGAATAAGACCAAAGTCACAGGAGTTTCAGATGGATGATGGTCGCTACAGTCAGCAAACAGCATGCAGAAAGAGCTCGACAGGGTGGAGCAGTTGGCTCAAATACCAGGATAAGATGAAATGGGGAGAAATATCAAGTCCTGTTTGAATGTTCAAAAATTGGCTACTAGAATTTATCCCAGGGAGTGAGTGATTCTTCATTCTATTCTGATCAGGCATCAGAGAATTGGGCAGAGATGTGGAGACCCCAGCTTGAGATGAATAAGGAGAGGACTTCAAGTCAAACCCCGTGAGAGAGGTTAACAGCCCCCTGAATGCTTATTCAGGGAAAAGTGAACTCAGGGGAGAGTTGAGAGCTGTGTCCAAATATTTGAAGGGTTGTTATGTGGGAAAGGGGAATTGGGCTCATTTGGTGTGATTTCATTTTAAAAGAAAGGGGCCCATCATTTGTGGAGAGCCTATGATGTACCAGAAGCTGAACATTCATTGTCTCATTGAATGTTTGTTGCACAGTGTCAGGCAAAGACTTGAGATCCCTTGGGGGCTACTCACGTGTGGGGATGGGGACGCCCAGCAGGGAGGCCTCTGACCCTGCCTCCATCTCCTCATTTAAGCCCTCTTTTAAGAGGGGATTTGTGGCTAAGCACTAGCTTGAAAAGTACCAGTTCATCTCATTCCATAATCGCAACTCTGTGATGAGGGCTGCTCTCTTATAGAAGAGGAATCAGGGCTCAGAGGGTAAGTGACCTGCCCAGGGTCATACAGAAGTGTGGGACCTGGCAGAGTTGAGATTCGACCCCGGTCTCTCTGGCTTCAAATCCCATGATTTTCCTCTTATACCAGAAGCCCTCCAAAGTTGCAGAATTTCAATTCCTTACAAAATCTTTATGGAAACCAAAGTTCTGCCCTAATCAAGTGGGCCACAGATTGTGAGCCTCAGTTCCTTGTTACTAGAGATTGGATGGGGTCATTTGTCCATTTCACTCAGTATTGATTGATATATGACCTGTATGAAGCTGGGTGCTGAGGTTACAATAGGGGCACATAGACTTAACCTAAAAACGTAATGCTATGTGACTGCTGATCACAAGCTAAGGGTGGGCCGGAGGACTTCTCCTCAGAGCCATGACAAAATAGGAAGAGAGAAGAGAGTCTGGTCATCTAGAGACCTCACTAACTCAGGAGCTACCCGGGTTCTGGGCACAGAGGCAGCAGGTTCTGTGGAGGTAGAACGGACCCTGGACTTGGACCCGAGCTGGTGAATCCCAGCACAGCCCCAGATGTGCAACCTAAATGTCGACCGTATCACACTGTTGTGCAGTGTTATGAAATGAGATTACAAAAGGCTCCTGGCACATTGCCTGGAGCACAGAGGTGCCATGCCCTGGAGGCCGAGAAAGGCCCTGATGAGCACTGTCCTCCACTCTGGGGTACACCCTCCTCTGCAGGGACACAAGTCTTCCTGCCTGTCCCCCAGGGGTCCCGTGCTTCCTCAGATAGCCCTGGTCCTAGGTCCCTGCCTCCCCCGCACTCCCTAGGCTGGCTGGGAAAGGAAGTCATTCACGGTGGCCATGGTGAACAAGAGACCTTGATTCAGGCCCAAGCTCTGCCACTCACTTCTTTGGACGTGGGAGTGGATTTAGACTCAAAGTTTCTAGGTTTCCCCATTTTGGAAGTTGCGTAGATGTTTAGCAGCTACCAAAAGTGAGGAGGAATGCTTCTGTGCCATCCACCTTCCCAGATCTTTCCATCTTACTCCCAAATCTTTCCATATCTTATTCATGGCCTGAATAAGACCAAAGTCACAGGAGTTTCAGATGGATGATGGTCGCTACAGTCAGCAAACAGCATGCAGAAAGAGCTCGACAGGGTGGAGCAGTTGGCTCAAATACCAGGATAAGATGAAATGGGGAGAAATATCAAGTCCTGTTTGAATGTTCAAAAATTGGCTACTAGAATTTATCCCAGGGAGTGAGTGATTCTTCATTCTATTCTGATCAGGCATCAGAGAATTGGGCAGAGATGTGGAGACCCCAGCTTGAGATGAATAAGGAGAGGACTTCAAGTCAAACCCCGTGAGAGAGGTTAACAGCCCCCTGAATGCTTATTCAGGGAAAAGTGAACTCAGGGGAGAGTTGAGAGCTGTGTCCAAATATTTGAAGGGTTGTTATGTGGGAAAGGGGAATTGGGCTCATTTGGTGTGATTTCATTTTAAAAGAAAGGGGCCCATCATTTGTGGAGAGCCTGTGATGTACCAGAAGCTGAACATTCATTGTCTCATTGAATGTTTGTTGCACAAACAGTGTCAGGCAAAGACTTGAGATCCCTTGGGGGCCACTCACGTGTGGGGATGGGGATGCCCAGCAGGGAGGCCTCTGACCCCGCCTCCATCTCCTCCTCTAAGCCCTCTTTTAAGAGGGGATTTGTGGCTAAGCACTAGTTTGAAAAGTACCACTTCATCTCATTCCATAATCACAACTCTGTGATGATGGCTGCTCTCTTAGAGAAGAGGAATCAGGGCTCAGAGGGTAAGTGACCTGCCTAGGGTCATACAGAAGTGTGGGACCTGGCAGAGTTGAGATTCGACCCCAGTCTCTCTGGCTTCAAAACCCATGATTTTCCTCTTATACCAGGAGCCCTCCAAAGTTGCAGAATTTCAATTCCTTACAAAATCTTTATGGAAACCAAAGTTCTGCCCTAATCAAGTGGGCCATAGATCGTGAGCCTCAATTCCTTGTTACTAGAGATTGGATGAGGTCATTTGTCCATTTCACTCAGTACTGATTGATATATGACCTGTATGAAGCTGGGTGCTGAGGTTACAATAGGGGCACGTAGACTTAACCTAAAAACGTAATGCTATGTGACTGCTGATCACAAGCTAAGGGTGGGCCGGAGGACTTCTCCTCAGAGCCATGACAAAATAGGAAGAGAGAAGAGAGTCTGGTCATCTAGAGACCTCACTAACTCACAGGAGCTACCCGGGTTCTGGGCACAGAGGCAGCAGGTTCTGTGGAGATAGAACGGACCCTGGACTTGGACCCGAGCTGGTGAATCCCAGCACAGCCCCAGATGTGCAACCTAAATGTCGACCGTATCACACTGTTGTGCAGTGTTATGAAATGAGATTACAAAAGGCTCCTGGCACATTGCCTGGAGCACAGAGGTGCCATGCCCTGGAGGCCGAGAAAGGCCCTGATGAGCACTGTCCTCCACTCTGGGGTACACCCTCCTCTGCAGGGACACAAGTCTTCCTGCCTGTCCCCCAGGGGTCCCGTGCTTCCTCAGATAGCCCTGGTCCTAGGTCCCTGCCTCCCCCGCACTCCCTAGGCTGGCTGGGAAAGGAAGTCGTTCACGGTGGCCATGGTGAAGCTTCTGGAGGCAGAAGTGGCAGAAGGCAGATCCTTGTCTCCAAGGGCCTCAATCACGGTTTCAGAAAGAGTTGGCACCTTGTCCCGCAGGAAGAAGAGCCCGGGAAGGATTACATGTTGGGATGGGCCTGCTTTTCCCTTCTTGTCCTTCCACCTTTGACCTTGCGTTTGAGGGTCTCATACCTTCACGATGAGTCAATGCCTTCTTTGTGGAAGAGGAGGGTGGCCACGTTCCCTGGAACCCTGGTGTGACTGGCCCCTCCGTCTGCTCTGGGCTTCCCTCCCTGCAGCGTCCTGGGTCCTCTCCTCCCCCCTGGCTGCTCCTTCTCAGCTCCTGCGTGGTTCCCTCAGGGCAGGCACTTCTCAGGCCCTCAGCTTTCATCCTCTTTCTAGAACCTTCCACCACTGATCACATCTACTCGCATGGCTTCAGCCTAGCCTGAACCCTGGGGACTTTCAAATCTGCTCCCCAGTAGACATCAGTCTACCCGTGACACGTCTTCCACAGCTTCCCCCTCGGCTATCTCAAGGCCAGCACAACTGGCTTAGGTCTGTTCTGGCTGCCATAACAAAACCCCATAGACTGGGGAGCCTAAATAACAGAACTCTATTTTCTCACGAAGTTCAAGGTCAGGGCACCAGCTTCAGGGCTGGAAGTTCAAGGTCAGGGCACCAGCTGATCCAGGCTCTGGTCCGGGCTGGCTTCAGATGGCTGCACATGTCTTCCTGGCTTGCAGGTGACTCTTTTTCACTGTGTCCTCAGAAGGCCTTTCCTGGATATGTGCATATGGAGGGGGAAGAAGGGTGCAAGTTCTCTGCTGTCTCTTCTCATAAAGACGCTAATCCTGTCAGATCAGGGCCCCACCCTATGACCTTGTTTAATTAGTACATCCTTAGAGGCCCCATCTCCAAATGCAGCCTCATTGGGGGTTAGAACTTCAACATATGAATCTGGGGAGACACGAGCTTTCAGTCCATTAACACCATCCAAAGCCAAGCTCTCCATCTCCACCCCACCCCTACGCCCCCTTCACCCCGTCTCCATGCCCAGCGCCACAATCCACGCCGTCACGCAGCCTCATTTCCACTTCCTCCTTCTCCCATCTCCGACTCGGTCCCCAGATTCTGTCAGTTCTCCTTCTGTAGCATCCTGGCTCCTCTGTCACTGATGTGACCGAGGCCTTCGTCACCTCTCCCTCTGCCCCGGCCATCTGCCTCAGGCAGCTCAGTGATCTTCCTAGAATCCAAATCTGGCATGGTTCCTGCTACATAAAAAAAAAAAAAAAGAAAAAAAACCTTTAAAAAATATTTATTTACTTATTTGACTCCATCAGGTCTTGGTTGCTGCACACGGGATCTTCGTTGCATTATGCAGAATTTTTCGTTGCACTTTGAGGATTCTTTAGTTGTGGAACACAGGCTTAGGTGCTCCATGGCATGTAGGATCTTAGTTCCCTGACCAAGGGTCAAACCCACATCCCCTGCATTGCAAGACAGATTCTTAAACACTGGATGCCAGGGAAGTCCCAGATGACAACTTCTCACTGCTTTCAGGATAAAGAACACTCATTCACATGGCATCCAAGGCCCTCTGTGATGATAATTCCAAGCCAAATGCTGGCTCCTATAAAAGCCCATTCTAGGCAGATGACAGCTTATTAATGTATCCGGTCCTACAGGGCCTAGCCCAGGGCCTGGCACAGTGAGGCACCCTTCCCCTGTACCCTCTCAATTCCCTTTGGCCTGCTTACCACCTCCCAGCACTCAGGTGCCAAGAGCCCACATTCTCCACTGTCCCCATAGGCTCTGGGGTCAGACAAACCCAGTTTACAATCGAGTTCTGCCACTGGCTGTTTGTGATCTTCAGCCAATCCCTCAGCCTCCCTGAGCCTGAGCTTTCTCATCTGTGAAGAAAGACTCATAAGCATTCATCTCACAGGAGTCTTGAGAGAACTCCATACAGTGATGCCCCCAGCATAGGGCTGTGGTGTGTGTGTGTGTGTGTGTGTGTGTGTGTGTGTGTGTGTGCACACGCTCAGTAGCCCACTCATGTCTGATTCTCTGTGATCCCTTTGGACTATAACCTGCCAGGCTCCTCTGCCCATGGAATTTTCCAGGCAAGAACACTGGAGTGGGTTGCCATTTCCCCAGGGGATCTTCCTGACTCAGGGATCGAACCCTCGTCTTTTGTGCCTCCTGCAACAGCAGGCAGATTCTTTACCACTGCGCCACCCAGCATAGGACCTAGCATTTAGGAAACACTCAGCTTAAAAGTCTGCTCCGCTCCCCTGCCTCCCCAGTCCTGAACTCTCCCTCCAACCTACACTCATAGCCCAAAGCTTCAGCATTACCTCCACCCCCATCTTAGCCTCCTTTTGTCCCAACTCTTAGGAAATTCCATACAGGACAGGACACCTTGGCTCAGGGATGGGAGGTTGGCAGGGATACAAATGTTCCCACAGGTGGCATGGGGCATTTGAGGGCAGAAACCTCCCCTAGGCATACCTGACCCCATCAGCATCAATACCCCTTGTGCCCCAGTTGAAGTAGAGAGAAGCGTCCTTGGGGCAGGCAGGTGGTACCATAGTATCACCATCCCCACCCATTAAAAGTTCAAGCCCCTGGGTGGAAAAAGTTGAGGGGTTTATTTCCCAGAAATTCTTCTTGTTCTGTTTGTCACAATCCCAGGTCGGGGTGAGGGAGGGGCCTCCAACTCCGTCAATATCCACATCCTTGGATCTTAGAAACTCAGGCCCCCTCCATGAGGGCAGCCAGCTGTAGGAAGTGCATTCACAGTTGCAATTGCTCTGCTTCCCAGCAGAACAAGAAATATTTAAGGAACAGGCAATTAGCACTTACCAGAAACATTATAAAATTACATACAACTTGCTAACAAGTTTTAGCATCAATCTGGGAGTCTCCTTGCTTCCTGACTTGGAGCCTGGAATCTGGCGGCCTCATGGGGAATCTAGGAGACTGGCCCAGAGGAGGAAGGAGCTGGCACCTTGACCCTAGAGATAAGGAGGATCAGGGCGGTAGCGATCATGTAGGAAGGATGCCAAATAGTCCAGGGGACTCACGTTGGAAATAAGGTCACCTGTGCACTCAGCATCATCTAGGCCCCTATTATGTTACAGACACTGTTCAGACTGCAGGGGGATACAAGGGTAAAAAGACAAGCTGTGCCTTCACCCAAGTCACAGTCTGTCTTCACTAGAGTCAGAGGAAATGGGACGTAGCAAGGAGGGGCCACTGACAATACTCGAGGGCATCAGGGAAGCCTCCCTGGAGGAGCTGATGTCTGAAACTAAAACTTGCTTGTAGGATGGAAAGGAGTTGATCTGATAACTTAGCAGACACATGCCTAAAACCTCCGCAGAATAAAGTCTGAGAGCAAGCAGGGAGAAGGTGGTCAAGTCTAGCCCTCTGCAGGTGGTGCCTTCATCCCCTTCTCCAGAACTGAACGCTGGCTGGGGCATTGGGGGCCCCTGCAAGAGATGGCATTGGAGCTGAGCTTGAAAGGAGGCCAAGGGCGACAGCCCAGCATTTTGACTCTGCTCTGCGCCTTTCCTCCTTTCAGAGTGCCAAGCACGTGGCCATTTTCAGCCACAGGTCTGTAACTTTCAGGACCTCTCCCTCTTCTTGCTTTACCCCCATAAGTTCAAAGGCCCAGACTTTCCAGGTTCAACAAGGAATGACATCAGGTATGGTCCCAAGATGCTCACTGAGTTTCCATGGCACCCTTAACGCTTCCTCAGTCACCAGGACCCAGAGGTTTGCTAGGGGTGGTAAACAGCAGAGGTATTGCCCCATTAAACTTGGCAGGAAGTAATCTGCCAGCAGGGGCTTCCCTGGTGGCTCCCCTGTAAAGAATCTGCCTGCCAGTGCAGGAGACGTGGGTTCTATCCCTGGGTCAGGAAGATCCCCTGGAGGAGGAAATGGCCACCCACTCCAGTATTCTTCCCTGAGAAATCCCATAAACAGAGGAGCCTGGTGGGCTACAGTCCATGGGATCACAAAGAGTCAGAAATGACTTAGCAACTAAACTACAACAGTTAGCCAATGAAATATATTTTTTGAATATATGGGGTTTTGCAGACGGCAAGCTCCAGTTTGGGGCTGATGCAAACAGTGTGGGGCAACCTGGATAGTCTTTAGGTTTACCTTCACCCGTATTCACCATATTCACCCCTGTTTCCCAACGTCCTTCAGCCTGTGAACACACCCATAACAGTGTGATGGAGGAGGGAGCTGGGAGGGATGAATGTCATGCACCACATCCACCCACACCTCCATCCCATTTGTGACAACTGTGTACAGAGAACGGTGCCCAGATTCCCAGAGACACACAGACAGGCGCGCTCTGCCTCTCGCCCGCCTGTGACCTTCCCATCATCAGGAGAAACGTGGAGCGGGACGTGGTTCCCAGGAAATCCATGGGATCCAGGCATGCCCAGAGGTCGTCTAAAGCACCCAAGGTGTCCTGGTCGCCTGTCAGGAGTCTATGCTGGCTGAACAACGGGTCTGGAGCCCTCAGGATGCGTAAGGCGCTGTGCTTGCTTCTGAAGATACAGAGAGCCGCAGGGGTGGGATTTCTGGTTGTAAGGAGCCGATCTGGGCTCTTCATGGTCTCCTCAGTCCATCTCTCCAGGCTCATCTCTTTTCATCCTCACTTCCCGCCACATTGAACTTCTGTTCTTCAAAATAAAGAAATAAATAAATTGTCCAAGGGGGGCTGGGAGTGACAGAGAGAGAGAGCAAGAGGGCAAGCTAAGTCTGCCTGAATGATTCAAGGGCACATCCCCATGTGGGAACCGCTTGAGCTGACACTGAAAGAAGATTCTTTGTCTGATGGACAAGCAGGGGGTGTTCATTAAGGACGAGCAGACAGCAGGTACCAACTTAGGGCCTTGTGAGAGCCGGCTGGAATCTGCCAGCAACAGGCCAGTAATGACCGTGAGGAAACCCCTCCTGGCTACTGGTTACGTGCCACGTGCTGCCCGTTTTGACAGTTGTCTGATATACATATACTCATTTAATCCTCAAAACAATCTGCAAGGTGGCTGTTATTATTACCATTTCCATAGTACAGGTGACAAACCTAGGGCTCAGGGAGGATAGGAAAGGTACCCAAGGTCTACTCCTTAGTGTCAGAGCCAGGATGCAGACCCAGGACTTTCTGACTTCAGAGCCCTCACTTGTCATCCTGCCGTTATTTTGCCTCCCTGCAGGTGGCTCCTTTTTGTGGTGTTTAAATCTCAAGGTCGAAGATAGACAAAGATGAAGCCAGGATGGGAGGGCTTGGCAAAGGTCCTGCCATGCCAAGGAGTTAGGGTTTTCATCTGTGGATTATGGGAAGCCATGGGAGAATCAATGAGCAGAGCACACTAATGATCAGATGTTTGTTGCTAGCGATCTCACACTGCTTTGCAGAGTACGGAGTCCAGGGGAGGGGCAGGGGAACGGTTTTTGCTTGATGACATGCCCAGGTGAGAAATTAAGAGAGGTGGGCTGAGGCAGTGAGGGATGGGGGGGAGAGCAGATGGTGCAACGAGGAACCACCAGGAAGTGGTCAGCAAGAGCTGATTCCCCTGTCTGCCTGGGAAACTTCCATGAAGTCTTTCCGCTTCTCCCAGCCCCAGGCTGAGGTCGGAGCTGCCTTACTACACCTGCTTGGGTGGTGTGATAAGGTGCATCCCACGTGTACACTGTAACTATCTCTAGCCCCACCTGACTGTGAGTGGGCAGGGGCAGGGGGCCCTGGGTCGGGCAGTTCTGCATCGTTAGCGCTGAGCCTGGCATTTGGCACGGTTCCTGTGCAACACGCATCAGCTGTGCTCACACACTGAGCAGCGTGCTCTCTGTGCTCCAGGCACTGTACTAAGAGATCAGCAATGCAGAACCCGTGCCTGCCTCTGCAGGGCTTACGGTCCAGGGGGTGGGGAGAGGAGCAACGAGGAGGCCACCTGGCGGCCAGCGGGGCACCAAGGGGCTGTGACGTGAGTCTGCTTGTTCCTGATGTCCCACAGACAGTAGGCTCCAGGAAGGTGAAGGGTTTTGCTCTTTTCTTTCCCTGCTACATGTACAGTGTCTGGAAAAGTAACTACTGAAGAGACACTTACAAATCAGTGCACAAAGGAAAAGACCAGAGTGCAAAGACAGCAAAGGAAAAGGGGGACATCTCGGAAGCCTGGTTAGGGAAAGAGCTCGGAGGAGGCGACGTCGTAGGCTGAAGTCTGTCACGTGAGCAGTGGGCCCTGGGACCTCAGGGAGGAGAGGACGCTGTGGCCCAGGCCGAGGGGACAGTGCATCAGTGAAGGGATGAATGATGTCCCACCCCACTGGAAAGACCATGTGTGGCGCTCCCTTCATGGAGCTCATCAAGTAGTGAATTTATAGAGACACAAGACGCAGCTCCTTTTCTACAGATGTTGCCATAAAAGAGGATTTCAATTTGGTATTAGAAATGGGAAAACCTGGGGAGAAGATGGTACGGTTGATCACAGACGATAGGGATAAAACAGCAGAGAAGAGGGAAGGTGAATACGCAGGTGGAGATGGAATTCTGAGGGTCTTTGAAGCTCGCATCTGGTGTTCGCCAGCTCACTTCTGATCGGCAGAAGGAGGGAGGGAGACAGATAAACACTTTTAAAATAGAATTCTATTAAGCCAGATAACAGGAAGCTGCATGCATGGTCTTCTCCAAGTCAGAATTTGACTCAGGGTTTCAGTTCTGGGCTCTCTCCTCAGATTTGGTCGGCATCAGCCAGGAGGGTCAGGTTCCCGTGCTTTTTCCAGCAGGAGGGCAATGGGGACTTGGTTCCCATGTGTTTCCAGCAGGGGTTGACCCAGGGTTTGGAGGGAAGGCCCAGATCAAGACATGGGGTGTCTGAGGGCCAGCCCCCAGGCCCCCATCTTCCGAAAGGCACTCTTAAGCCACCCTCTCTGTTCTTCCTCTCTCCCCACCCAATGCTGATTCTGTAGCCTGCACCTCCCTCTCTTCAATGTCTTGGACCTCTTCACCAAATGCACCCTTAAACCTGACTTCCGCCGAGGTCACCGTTCCTAGGAGCCCCCTCCAGAGCGGGCAGCTCCTGTGTGCAGACCCCTGAGAGGCGGGCTCGTGTGCTTGCTCTCCCGTGCCTTCCACCTACGTGCACACCCTTCTGCTTTGAGGCGGCTGTCTCCGCCTCTGCCGCTCACTCCCTCCTCGTGCAGGCCGCCAGCCTCTTCCTCTCCATCCTGAGCCTCACCGTCACTTGCTTTTCCGTCTCTCAGCCCTCTCCCCTCCTGCGGGTGAGGACCTTGCTCTCCGCACCTGTGAAGCCCGGATTCCACTGAGCTGCTGCGAGGCCCCTTGTGCCTTCTGCTCCTCCACCCGCTCCTCCACCCCCTCCTCCCTCCACTCCATTCGCGTCCTTCTCTTGGCTTCTCCATTCCCCATCCCCTGCCCCGCATCCCTCTGTTCGCGCCCTTCCGCCATCAACCTCGGCCCCTAGCATCACCCGTCAGCTGTCCTCCAGTCAACAGCCTCACCTGCCTGCCCACTGCCCTTCCTTCTCTCCACGTGCACGTGAGCCAGTATATGAGGGCTCTGGGACAAGCCACAACACCCTGCTCACGGGTGTCCCTGAAAACGAGCTGAGCCCCTCCGTGGACCCGGGGTCCGTGGCCGTGCGTCCTCTTCTCCAGGGCATCGTGGCAGACATTCTGCTCAACGCTGCCTCCTGTTCCCCACGAGTGGTCCCCTGCCTTCAGCAAACATCATGGCCCATCCTCCTCCTCCCTTGTAATGTAGAGCCTGTGTCATCACGAGAGCTCCCTCAGCCTCCTGCTCGCCTTCCTGAAGGGTCGCTGGGGTCACCTCTGCCCTCCCCGCGTCCCAAGGGAAGGGGAGCTTCCTGATCTCAGAGGCGAGCCCTCAGCGTGCACTGGTCCCGGGCCTCGGGGAAGGGGAGCTTCCTGATCTCAGAGGCGAGCCCCCAGCGTGCACTGGTCCCGGGCCTCAGGGAAGGGGAGCTTCCTGATCTCAGAGGTGAGCCCCCAGCGTGCACTGGTCCTGGGCCTCAGGGAAGGGGAGCTTCCTGATCTCAGAGCGGGGAGCTTCCTGATCTCTGAGGCGAGCCCCCAGCGTGCACCGGTCCCGGGCCTCGGGGAAGGGGAGCTTCCTGATCTCAGAGGCAAGGCCCCAGCGTGCACTGGTCCCGGGCCTCCTGCCTTCTCCAGAGCCTCACGCTGTCACTGTCCATTTCAGCTGACCATTCAGTGTCTCTCATTCAGTCATATTCTCCATCTCCGTCTCTCCCTCTCTCCCCTTCCCCATCATGTAATTACAGTCTAGTTTATTCAACCTTAAAAACCCTGCTCCGCTGCCCCCTCAAGTCCACAATCCTCATAAAGTCCCACCTGACTTCTATTTGTTCACTTTGAAGAAGGGCTTTCTTCACAAGTCATCTCCTCCTTGTGGATCACCTTCCCCTTCTCCCACCCTTCTCCCTTCTCATCACACTCGGCCTCCTGCCAGTAACCAGTGAGCCCCTTCCACTCCTCTGAGGCCACTCCTTTCTAAACTTCCACACAGCGCCCAGAGATCAGGAGCCCCCTCTAGAAAGGAAGCTCCAGGCGGCAGGACCTGTGCCTGCCTTGTGCTCTGCACACCCTGCCCAGCCCCAGTGCCCAGAGCGGAGCATCACCCTAAGTAGACGCTCCGATGCTTGTTGAAGGAGTGAGTGATCTCCCTGCCTCCAGAATCACTCCCCGCAGATCATTCTCCAGGCAGCAGTCAGGGTGACCGTTTAAAATCCACATTATGAGATGCCTAGTGAAATGAAACCCTTTCCCGAGTCCTCGCCTCTGCCACTGCCTACACTCAAGTCCAGTCTCATCAGCAGGCCTCACAGGCCCTTTTGTGGGTTGACCCTGCCTGCCTCTTCTGGCCTCACGTCTCATCACCTTGTGGAAAGTACTCGTGCTTATAGAAGGGCAATGTGGCGTAGTGGTGAAGAGCCCTGGAACCGTACAAACTGGGTTTGGACCTTAGATCCACCATTTCCAGGCTATATGACCTTGGGTAACTGCATGACCTCTCTGTGCCTCGGTTTCCTCACCTTTAAGATGGGAATGGTAGTACCTAGCTTACAGGGGCACTGTAAGGATGAAAGGAGTCACCCGTGTGTGAAATGCTCAGAGCAGCCGCCAGCACATCGCCAGAACTGCTGATCCGCTGTGATCCCAGTGATGAGTTGCCGCCTCTGCTAGGGTTGCAGTCCTGCCGCCAGCCTGACCTCTGTGCCTCTGCTCGGGCTGCTGCAGCCCAGGAAGGGTCCTTCCTCTCCTCTCCCTCCCACTGATGCCTTCCTCTTTTTCCCAACTTTATTGAGATGTAATTAACACATAACATTGTGTCAATTTGAGGTGAACAACGTGTTGATTAAATATGTGCATATATTGTGAAATGATTACCACAGGAAGGTTAGTTAATACACCCATCACGCATCACCTTACAACGTGTGTGTGTGTGTTGAAGACTTTTAAGATCCACTCTCATAGTAACTTACAAGAATACAACAACAGTGTCATTAACCAGAATCGCCGTGCTGTGCAGCACCTCCCCTGGCTTGTTCATCTTACGCTTGGAATTTCGTGTCTTTGAAACACCTGTACCCATTTCCCCACTCCCACACTTCCACCCCCGCCACCCACAACCATCATTCTGCTCTGCTTCTGTGAGTTCATTTTTTTTTTTTTTTTAGATTCTACTTATAAGTGAGATCATCTGGCATTTGTCTTTCTCTGACTTATTCCACTTAGCATAACGCCCACAAGGTTCATCCACGTCACAAATGGCAGAATTTCCTTCTTTGTGGCTGAAAAAATCCCAATGTGCATGTATGCCGAAGTTTCTTTATCTGTTCATCCATCAGTGGTCATGTAGGTTGTTTCTAAGTCTTGGCTGTTGCGAATATTACTGCAACGAATCCTACTTGTTCTTTTTACCTGTTGGCTCCCGCACAGACTTCAGGCCTCAGCTTAGACGTTACCTCCTCCAAGTAGTCTCCCCTGATGCCTGGGCTGAGACTGGGCTGAGAAGAGAGAGGCATGGGGGCACCAAAAAACTCAGCAATAAATAATATTGGATTGGCCAAAAACTCATGTTAGGTTTTTCCATAACCTCTTATGGAGAAGTGTGAATAAAATTTTGGCCAGCTCAATATTTTACTGTTCTAGTTTTTAAAAACCAAGATGAATGCAAAATATCCAAAACTTTAAAAAATAATGACTCTGATGCCCAGGACTAGGATGAGGCAAGCAAGGTGAGTGATCAAGTCAGATCTGGTCTTTTTATTAAGTTCTAGTATCTTTCTTCCTGTTGGGTTTGATTTATAGGCATCAATTCTGATTTTCTAAAAATCAAGACACTGCACTGAGATCATGTTTGTCTAGATGGCTGAGTGCCTGCCGCTCCCTGAAATTTTGCACCCAAGCTTAGTGCCCCATCTCCAGCCCCACCTTCCAAGTGTGAGCTGTGTGCACCCTGTGTCATGAATACCAGCTTCCTGGTCTAGACTGTTTAGTCTTCGGGACCAGAGCCCACATCCAGGTCCCACGTGTCTGGCACAGAGACTGGCACATAGTAGGTGCTCACTCTATGCTTCTGATCATACTGACAGCAGGCGGAATGGAATGGGTATGGACGGGGCCAGGCCTTCACAGTGGAGAGGGCAGAGTGACTTCCTCCTCCCCCTCAGAATGCTTGTTCTCTCAAGCTGATCACACCCCCAGACTAGCTGGTGTGGTCTGGGGTGCAGGCAGGCAGACCCACATTTACCTCTTCTGCAGCATACCTGGGCCTTCCCAGGATGCCTTACACCTGGGTCCCCTCCCAGACAGTGAGTTCCAGCTCTGTCTTCACACGTGGGTAACTTCCTCTAGCTCTCAGAGTGTCCGCAGTGAAAGTCTTCGCCAAGGCCCCGTGTCCCTGAGACAGCATGCTTGGGGACGGCACAGGGAGGAGGGGGGCCTTGCCGCTCACTGCTCCAGGCTGACTTGTCTCGGGGCCCCTGCTTCCGTTTCTTCAGGTCTCCTGGGGCTCCGCGACCTGGAGCAGAGGGGCCACCTTCCCGGGAGTGCCTCCGCAGCTGCGCTCCCCCAGGCCTGGCAGGAGCGCTGGCTTCAGAGGAGGGTGGGCTTGTGCTTTCAGCCGTGCGCAGAGGGAGCCGTCAGGGGCATGCCTGAGATGAGAGGAGGGCGAGCTGACCCGCACTGGAGTCCTCAGGCCTCGTGCCTGGTCATGCAGACCCTCTTTTCCCCGAAACCAAGGACAGCAAGAGCTGTCTGACTTAGATCTCTCCCTCTCTCTCTCACACACACACACGCACACATACACAATGACTTTCTCTCTCATACACACTGTCTCTCTGTCTTTCTCATACACACACACTTTGATTCTAACACACACACACACGCTCTCTCACATATACACACACACTCTGACTCTCTCTTGCACACATATATACACACACTCATCACGCAATCCCAGCCAAAGAACACCTTGTTCTGCCTGCTCTCAGCAGTGGGCTGGAGGCCCTGGCTTGGGGGAGGGGGACCGTGAAGGTGGCAGTATTCACGGGCACCGTCCAGATAAGGCAGCAGTGCCTGGGGCTCGCCTGACCTGAGCGCAGGGCCCACCAGCTGTGGTGAGAGAGTTTTTGCAGAATCACCCCTGTCAGGCCCTGCACAGCAACTTTGGGGACTGTGACTCCAACAGCCCATAACGATGCCCACGGAAAAGGCACGGTCGCTTTGGCCTGACAGTCCTGGGAAGGTGTCCAAAAACTCCCCCTACCCCAGGCCCCTGAACCACAGGGCTCCTGCTGCCCTCACCTCACCATCTGTCACTTCACTCATGACGCGGAGTCCGTCCTGCGGGGTGCCCTCCTCCCTGGGAATCGAGCTCCTCCTCCCCACCCCCTCCCCTCCTCCGCTCCTGCTCTTCATCTCTCACAGCACCAAGCTCGTAGGAGTGGGGGGCGACTCTGGCCAGGACAGAGGACTTCCCCGGGGTGTTTCAGTCCTGACTGGCTCTCCCCCCAGGCCGTCCACCCATCACGCCCCTGAGCCCAGACCTCCACAGCTGTCTGGGGGAACCCACTGCCTGCGTGACTCACCACTGTTGGATCCCATGAACTTTAAAAGCATACTTGATGAGTCCTGTGTTTTTTCATTTTACCTGCTCCTGTCTCAAACAGAATTAAAAATATGTCTTTGTGAAAGTGCTTCCAGGTCAGAAGGCAGTGGATATTGGTTCTCACATCATCTCTGGTGGGGGAAAGGGAGGCTGCACAAAGGCTGCTTCCCTCCCATCTTGTCTTACCGTCACTGCTCAGGAAGGGACTGAGCCTGAAATCTCCCAGGGAACAGGCATAATCTGAATGCAGAGTCCAGTCAGTGAAGAAGGCTCCAAACCCTGTGAACCCGTGAATTCCTAGGACGGTGTCTCACAGGGAACGTACAACCACCTTCCCTGAATGAAAACAGCCAAGCCCCTGGAGTGCTCCTCATGGGTGCGGAGTCCCGGAGCCGGAGGGCCCGCTCCTCCCAGGATGCTGTTTTAAACCGGACCTTGCAGGGGCTTCTCATCAGACGCTCACGGGGTCTGTCCGAGCCGCGCCCTCGTGGCGGAGGTGCAGCGTGGCGCCCCGGCCTCGGGCGGTGTGGAGTCACCACGAGTGTCTGTTCTCTCCTCTCCTCTCTTGCAGAGATCGAGCAGGGCAGCTGCGGAGATCCCGGCGTACCTGCCTACGGCCGGCGGGAAGGCTCCCGGTTCCGCCACGGGGATACCCTCCAGTTTGAGTGCCAGCCTGCCTTTGAGCTGGTGGGGCAGAAGGCAATCACGTGCCAAAAGAATAACCAGTGGTCGGCTAAGAAGCCAGGCTGCGTGTGTAAGTGAGCGGGGAGGGGGGTCGCTTCTCCTCAGAAGCCGGGGACCCATGTCCTAGCTTACCTGGGGGCCCCGTCCTTGGAAACCTCGTAGGGTTGTAACCACAGTTTCACCCTGGTTGGTTTCTTCTCTTTCTTGAGACGTCTCTGGCTGAGTCCTCATTTCTGGCAGTGACGTGGATGGTGTGGCACTGGGTATGACTGCTCTTGACATCTGGGGCTTCTTCGACACCGCCTTCCTCTCCCCGGTGACCCTCGCAAGCACTGTCAAACCCAGACGTTTCCTCCTCACCCTTCTAGTTGTCGTGACGCCACACAGTCGAGCCAGGGTGGAAGGTGCTGGCAAAGTTCGTAAGGCTCTAGACGCTCTGCCAGCCTCGGGGTACTTCGGGATACCATGGCCGTGCCGGGACACGCAGCTTTCATCCAGTCGCTTCCTCTTGCATCAGATGTAGGGAGGGGTTGGGATCCAGCTATCTTTGAATTGTTGATCTTTGGGAGAAAGGGTTGGAGTTGAGTGCTCTGTTCTCTGGGGACAAGGATTCTTTTCTTCCCGCCTCTCGGATGGTCTGACTTTGCTTTCCAGTGCAAATAATACTTTAAGTCCTGGCTCCCAGGGAAATCAGCTAGCGTGAGGGGGCAGTGTGTAAAGGAGCAGGCTTGGTCTTTGTTCAGACATCAGAGGTTCTCCCTCTCTGGGCTGTCGTCTCTTTTTCTCCCAACGCTCACCCCCGCCACCCTCCGTCTCTTACAGCCTGCTTCCGCCAGGGAAGGGCTGACCGCCCGACTTCTCTTCTCCCTCCTCAGTGGGTTTCTAGGGTGCTGCCTCGCAGAGAACGTTACCCTCGTGGCGGGGAGAGGAGTAACCTGGGAGACTCTAAGGAATATCTGGGATGGTGGGGAGTTTGGCTTGGGAGTGGCTGAGCCGGGTCACACCACAGTGACTACTTCTCAAACAACCAAAAAATCACTTTGTGTAGTTGGCAAAGCATTTTTTATGACTTGTGAGTTTTATGTAAAGATTCTTGCAGAGGTTTTTAAAGATCAAATTGCTCTTAGATGCACATTAAGCAAATCAAATTATCAAAAAATATATTGCGTGGAATCAGTCACGGATCTCTGGCCTGCTGTGATTAGAATATAGTGCATGACAACGTACACCCTGGGAGCTGGGGGCGGGGCAGGGGGCAGGGGAGGTTAGCAGGGACCAGGGCTGGGCAGGTTCAGAGATGAGCCTAGGGCTGAATGGGCGGGTCGAATGGAGCCCTGCAGAGCGGATCAGAGTCAGGTCCTCAGAAGGCAAAAGGTCTGGGCTGCAGGAGTCCCAGGGAGCGTGGGGGCTCCATCTCTGAAATCCACCTGGGAGAAACAAAGCAGAGAGAACTGGAAAGGGTCAGACTTCTAGGGCAGAGAGCTGGCAGGAGTGAAGTGTGCCTCAGAGCCAGCCGGTGACTCAGAACCAGGATAAAGCTCCCTACTCCACAAACTGAGAAACGCAGGTAGCAGA
>SJYT01045318.1:246531-306966 GCA_006410635.1 Cephalophus harveyi
TCCGGAAGGCGGGGGGCAGGGGGAGGGGGGGGTCGTCTGTCACTCAAGCCCTCCAGGAATTTATTTGCCCTTTTGGCTCTTAGAAGTAGTTTCGGGAAATCTCTCTGAAAACTTCAGTCAGTGCTGCTCAGCAGGCTCTCTGCTTCCAGGAGGAAAGCTGACAGGGTGTTGAGCACTGCCTACAATCAGCTGAGAAGACACAGAGGGCAGAGGAGTCCTGGCGGGTACGGGCCAGTGCTCTCTGTGGTTTAAAACAAGGAAGAGGAGCCTGAGGCTTATTGATGAGAACTGTGAAGCAGGCTCTCTGGGGTGGGGGGAGGGGGGAGGATGGCACTTCTTCTTCCAGATGATTCTGGGAGATGGGGGGGTGATATCCCCAAGGTAGTGCCATCACTCAGGTTTTTCTGATCATGTCGGTGTAACAGACACGGCTGGAGTCTCAGGGATGCTGGCTCTGGTGGAGGAGGCCAGAGAGGACGTGCTGGCCCCAGGCTTTTGCACCATGAGCAAGGTCACAAGTGAATGCCATCTGTCAGCTTCCTCTCTACTGAGACCCCAGCCCCTAATCTGATGCATCCCTGGGTCTCAGGCTTTGCCTTCAGGGAACTCCCGGTCTAACTCATGGTGAAAGATGGTACTAAGAGGATCTGGGTGCGCTGAGGGAATTAGGGATTCGGCATCTGGAGACCTGTGTCTTAGTCTCGGCTCAGTTTCCTGGCTCTCAGGGCAGCTTCCCTCTGAAGTTTGCTTTGCTGATCTATCTTACAGGGTTGCACTCCCCAATTCTAAGCCTTTGTGACCATATTTACAGAAAAAGACAACTATGACATGGACGGTCCTCACATTTTCATCATGAACACTTGCAAACCACTTTCTAAAGTGGGTCATTTATACAGAGCTCATTCTTCGAGGGATAAAGTTAAAATGTGGCATTCTCCTCCTGACCCCAGATCAAATATATAATATAGTGTGTGATCCTATAATAGATGTGTGATCCTATAATAGTGTGTGATCCGTAGAAAAAAGGACAATATCTGTAAGCATTTATAACAATATAGAATAGTCCAGTCAGTCTCTGCTTTATAATATGGTCATAAATGTATGCAGAAAAGCACCTCTAACAAATGTCAGCTTAAGTGCCCTAAGTTTCCATGTTAGTCACGATAAATATTAACACAATATTTAGCAAACAATGTTACTCTTTCCTTCTGAGGGTTTAGGAGAGGGCTTGAAGTTGGGGGTGTTTTGAAGGCTCAGATTTCTTTGAACACTTGTCCAGAGAAGTGCACGGCTTTGCATTGTCCTTCTCTTGCAACATTTTCTTCAAAACAGTTCCTGACTCGGGAATGGCTCTGCCGAGACGACACAAGTACACTCTTGCCTTCATGTTCCAGAACCTTCTCTGCAGCGAGCAGGGACTTTGGAATCATGTTGTTGGCTTGCGAGCTGCCTTTGCGGTCGTAGATGCTCAGTAGATGGTCTTTTTTCCATCTCGGTTCCTCACCGGGAGAAGCATGCTGAAAGAAAAGATGGAACCGGCGTCTTTTCTCTTCCGCTCTCCTCCTCCTTGGCGGATTCACACCTCCAGGGATCGCTGCTTCAAAGCAGACGGCGCCAGTGGCGCTTCCCATCCATTCAACAGTATTCTCACTGCATGTCTACCCTGTGCTGGGCTCCACCTGGGGGACTGGTGCTCAACCCAGGGTCCTGGTGAGAAAGCGCCCCCCGGATTTCAAACAACCTTCACCTTCCCAGAAACTCGGCCTATTTCACTGGCTTCCTTACAAAAGCACCATGTGGGAGCCTCTCCCATATAACCCTGTCCCCTTCTTTCTCCACAACAAGAGATACAACAGAAGGAAGATACAAATAACCGATGGTGGTTTGCACAACACGTGATGCTTTGTTGACAGGCTAGCAGAGCTCTTCACACCTCATAAGGAAGCCAGGAAACCAATTATCAGTCCATTAGCAGCCACTTACAGAAGAAGCTTCAAAACAGCCTTCGCCAGGAAAATGCCAAGACCCCACAGATGCCAGCTTCCCTTGGTCATTTTGTAAGCCACCACGAGAAGGCATGACTCCTAATTACTCGGTTCCTAATGTATATGGCATAGGTGTGAAATGAGGATACACAGGGATGCATACAGTGTGAGTTACAAATCAGCAAGCGGTCCTTGAGAGACCAGGGAAGGGAGACGTGGGTCCTCAAGGACTCAAGGAAAGTGTCACAGAGGATACAGGGCTGGAGGGTTGGGAGGTAAAGGAGGGTGCTCCATACAAGGATGCTGCAGGATATGGCCCTCTTCTAGCACCCTCCCATCCTCTCTCTGCTGAGTTACTCCCCTCAACCACTCCCTCTGCATGCTCTGGACATGGACACACACACACACACACACACACACACACACACACTCAGATTTCTAGTCAGAGGAATGGACTAAGTCCTCAGATCACTGAGATTCTCAGCCTCAGCCCTACTGACTTTCGGGGCCAGATAATTCTTTTATGGGGAGTGCTCTTGTGCATTTAGGATGTTTTAGCTGCACCCCTCCTGTCTTCTACCCACTAGAAGCCAGAAGCACACACACCCCTTCCACTACTAACTGACAACCAAATACATCTCCAGACATTGCCTGTATCCTCTGGGGGGAAAAGTCACCCAGGATGGAGAACCACCAGTATAGGATAAGGTAGTCTTGTCAGATTCTAAATATGATGAAATCTGTGTATTTGCATTTTAGATCAGGTCATGATTGGAAACTATTGAATCGTGACAGTGAGGAAGCATGGGGCAGAGGAAGATGCCAGCATTCCTTACATGTTTTGTCATTGGGAAGATAGGACTCTTCCCTACAGCCTCATGGAATATTTACTCTGTTATTTTACAGATGGAAACAAAGCTCAACGAGGCTCAGAGGTTATAGAACCGTTAGATGATGGGTTGGAATTTGAACTGTTAACTGACAGAGTTGGCTTCTGTTCCAAAGGTACACTCTCTCTATTGCCCCAGATTTCCAGAATTCAAGAGGTCAGTAAGGACATTGAAAGCTTAGGCCGACAACGTTAGTCCAGACTGAGAAACAAACAGTGGTCTGAGCTACTCCCTTGAAGTAACAGAAATTGACAAGAGTGAAGCAAGTTCATGAGGGCTAGATCCATGACCCTCGTTGGGACTACACCAGTATTTGCACTTGTTCAGTCACCAAGTCGTGTCCGACTCCTCGTGACCCCGTGGACTGCAGCTCTCCAGGCTTCCCTGTCCCTCACCGTTTCCGAGTTTGCCCGAGTTTATGTCCATTGAGTCGATGACCCCATCCAATCATCTCATCCTCTGTTGCCCTCTTCTCCTCCTGCCCTCAATCGTTCCCAGCATCAGGGCCTTTTCCAGTGACCCAGCTGTTCACATCAGGTGGCCCAAGTATTAGAGCTTCAGCATCAATCCTTCCAAAGAGTATTCAGGTTGCAGTATACCTTTGTTGAAGTCACTTTTTTCATCTTTACTTTTTCTCATTCTTTCTTCCTACCTATCCATTTATCCATCCATTTTCATGTATTGAGCACCTGCTATGTACCAAATCAGCTGCATGAGTAGGTGTGGCCAATCTGGGTAAAATTCTAAACGGGGGCACCTCTGGGAATGATCCTGCTCAGGCTGAAGGGGAGGGAGATCTTATTGCCATGTCCATACAAGGTACTGTAACTCTTTCAAGGAGTATCTTGAGTCCAAGGACCTCTACTCAGCGTAGGCTTTTGGTATACTTGAGGAGAAGGCAATGGCACCCCACTCGAGTCCTCTTGCCTGGAAAATCCCTGGTGGGCTGCAGTCCATGGGGTTGCTAAGAGTCATACACGACTGAGCGACTTCACTTTCCCTTTTCACTTTCATGCATTGGAGAAGGCAATAGCAACCCACTCCAGTGTTCTTGCCTGGAGAATCCCAGGGACGGGGGAGCCTGGTGGGCTGCCGTCTGTGGGGTCGCACAGAGTCGGACACGACTGAAGCAACTTAGCAGCAGCAGCAGCAGCAGTATTTTAAAAGTCTAAATAAATAAGATATTCTTAATTTCACTTCCTTCAACCAAAGCCAATTTCAAATTTTGCCATTCCTTTTTGATTCTTACCCACGCACACACATATTTCATATGGTTTTAATCAAAGTGAACATACCGTCTTGCATTCTGTCTTTTGAAGTCCATGGTTTTAATCAAAGTGAACATACCATCTTGCATTCTGTCTTTTGAAGTTCATATTATATTGCATATCTTGTCATTTTACTACATGTCTTTCGTACTTTACCAGTCTTAAAATCTATGGAACATTCTGTCTAGTGAGTGGACCATGACTTAGCCAATTATCCTCTGGGGGAAATGCAATATAGCTCAATTATTTTTTTATAAGCTTTTAACATCCTCAAGCATGCATGCTCACGTGTGCTCAGTCATGTCTGACTCTGTGATCCCATGAACTATAACCCACCAGGCTCCTCTGTCATGGAATTTTCCAGGCAAGAACACAGGAGTGGGTTGCCATTCGTTCTCCAAGGAATCTTCCTGATCCGGAGATAGAACCTGCATCTTTTGCATCTTCTGCATTAGCAGGCAGATTCTTTACCAGCTGAGCCACCCAGAACCCATCCTCAAGCATATGATCTCTCTATATCTTTTCTTGAATTCTGTCCTTGAGTAAATTTCCAGAAATGAGGTTGTTGGGCCAGAGTAGGAACATTTAAAAATACTCATATCATTCCCCCAAAATGTTCTGCCAGGTCATAATGGCAGTAACAAAAGCTTGAAGGTTAAGACTAAGATTCATATAACACATGTCCTTTCCATCCAGAAATATGGCATAGATTTCTCTGTGTGTTCATCTGCTTCCATTTTTCTAAATATTAACAACTTTATAGTTTTCTTCATATAGGTCACATGTATCTCTTGCAATCTTTACCGGCATCACCAAATCTCAAGTATTTGTGTGGCCTTTTAAAAATTGCACATTTAATAGGTATAAATTGAATGCATCCCTCCAGCACACCCTTGTCAACTTCCATGAAGTGCCAAATGTTATGATAAGTGCTGCAAATCTAGAGATGAATTGGGCACAGCCCTTGACCTCAAAGAGCTCGCTTTCACATGAAGACAGACATAATTATGTAAATTAAAGTGGGCTCTTGTGGTTCAAAGTTTACTTTTTCATCTAGAAAGCACTGGTGAATCAGACGCGTTTAGAAACCGCCCCATGAAGGTTCACTCTTTTATTTGACCCATATTCATTGAGGTCCGGTGATGTGACAGGCATCACAGGAGGTGTGTAACGGGGGAGCAAGAACCCTTCTGTTCATAGAGCATAGACTTTCATCAATGCTGTTAGAACAGCTGGGCCTCAAGGATGGGAGGACGGAGTGGGGGCCCTGCTGGGAAGAGAGCTACTCTGATGCAGCACTGGGTTCGGAGAGAAGCCAGGGGGCCTGGGGCTCTGCAAAAGGAGGATCTCCACTGGACACATCGACACACATATGCACAAGTGTGCACACACGCATGCGCAGTCTCTACGTACTCGGTGTCTAGTGGTCCCGAAAGGAGTTGGCTGCTCCCAACGTGAGTGAATGAAAGAAGGGAGGTAGGGTCCATGGAGTAGGATCTAGAGAGAGACTGCCGGGTGTGCGTGGCTGGAAGCGTGTCCCTGTTGGAGCACGAGGTGTCAGGATTTCCATTACAGGGCTCTGGTCCTGGCCTTTCCCCAGCTGGCCTGGCCGCAGCCCTGCCCCGCAGGGACTTGGAGCATTTGCTGTTTGCAGCCCTTGGGTAACAGCTGTCTGTCCTGACACGTGGCTGTGAGAGTGTCGCGCTGGTGTTTTCCTTTTCAGTTTGAAGGCTCTTTCCATTTGATGTACATATTTTCCCCAATCTCCAGCTTTCTTTCTTCTTTCTTTCTGTTTTGCTAGTTTGCATTGTACAGTTGTTTTACATATTTATGCAGACAAATCTCTCGATATTTGTGATTTCTTTTCAAAGCTGACAAAGTTATCATTCTGCCACCGATCTGAAAGAACAGTCTGTTCTATTTTTGGTTATTTGTCAGTAATTTGATTTTTTTTAATATAATTTGTTAATCCATCTGGAGTTTATTTAGATGAATGTATGATATTGTCCAAACTATTACACAGTTTTCCAACACAATTTATTAAATAATTCATTTCCCTTTTGATTTGAGGCAAATGAATTGTTCTGTCACATTCTGAATCCTCGGATGTAGTTAAGTCTGTTTCTTGACTCACCACTTTGTTCTGCTGCTCATTTCTATCTTAGCACCGGTATTGAATAATTTTAATTGTTGTTTTATAATATGTTCTAATATCTGGCAGAGCTGGAATCTACTCCTTCCTCTGTTAATTATTTTCTCTTTCAGAATATTCATTGTTATTCTCATCTGTTTGCTGTTCAAGATTAATTTTAGAATCATTTTGTCATAGTAAAAAAAAAAAATCCTATTGGGATTTTGTATGTGTGCTCCTATTAAACTATAAATTAGCTTCAGGAAAATAGGCGTTTTTATACTATGCAGCGTTCCTATCCTGAAACACGATGTGTCACTCTTTGTTCATCTACTTTCATTTTTCCAAATATAACAGCTTTGTGGTTTTCTTCATATAGGTCACATACTTCGCTTGCTAGCTGTATTTTTAAACAGGCAGCTGCTTTTTCACTCCCCTCCCACCTCAACCGCAATGCCCTGTTGACACGTGAGGCATGTCGTTTCCCTCTTCGTGGCTGAATCCTCACATTCCCCATAAATATTTAACCCCAAGTTTTCCAGGACAAGTGCAGCTTCAAGCATCCTTTCCTTCATCCCAGAAAATATGACCACAATAACTAGAGTCCTTGGAAACTGCCTCTTTCAAATGTTCAGAGAGAACTGGAATCAGCTGGGGTTCGAAAGCGTCAGCCTCAGTATGACAGATAATATTCCTGGTAATTGCTTGTGATCGGGGTAGGGGTCATGATAAGGGTGGTGTGAGCTCCCTCTGCTGATATAATGTTCTCCTTACTTCTCTGGGCTTCCATAAAGGTCCCATGAACCCACATGTGTCCCTGGAAGGGAAACAGAGAACCTGGAGATTGCTTTGGTCCAACTTTGTCAGTTTCAGGTCAATTCCTAGAAGGTGAAACCAGATGGTTTCAGGCCCCCTTCCTCTGTTACCCAGCACATGGACACTGAAGACGTGTGCTAGCTTATGGTGGAGCTGGGGGTGCCTGCTCTGTAGACGGTCTGCAGTAACTCAAAGGGTTCATTTTCCAGAGCAGAAAGTCCTGGCAGTGACAGGAGGTGGGAAGAGTCTGTATCTGCTCCTGCAAGGGGGAATGGGCACTGAAGTCAGGGCTGTGAAGCCTGAGGGGGCCACAGGGGCAGCCTGGGAAGAGAAACCTGGAGTTGAGGGAGACTGGGGCTGGGAGGACTGACCCTGGATGAACAGATGGCTCATAAAGAGGCCTGCCAGTATTTCCAATCAGAATATCCAGGGAAGTAGCTTTAACACTTGTCTCACCAGGCTAGAGTGGGTCCTATATTGCTTGTTACCATTGTTCTTAAATAGGCAGATACTTGATGGGGGAAGGTGGCCTCTGGTCCTCACCAGGGGAAGAGCGTCTACCCAGGCAGGCCATCCCAGCCCCAGCAAGAGGCTGCCTTTTCATTAAGAGCTTCTCTCGCAGCAGGGACTGGAGAGGAAGCTGAGAATGGGGAAAGCAGCCCAGTCCCTGGGCTGGGGCACACATGGTAGGGCAGGGATGGCAGGTGGGGAGGGTCTGGAAGCTCTGTGCCCCAGTGGGTGTGCCTGGCTCCTCACAAGCCCACCAAATGCTGACTCTGGGGAGCCATGCTCATATGTTTGAGGGGATGGGACTTGTGACTGTCAGCCTTGGCTGGGCTTGACTCAGGGTCTGGCTGTAAGAACTGAGCCTGTAGAACCAAGGTATTCACTCTATTGGAGAGTTGGGGTGGAGGATCTCATCAGGCAAAGCCTGGATGGGCAGGGATGGCTCACAAAGAAGGCACCCAGCACATCCAAGGAAGTAAAATCTACACTTTTCCCACCAGGCTAGTGTGGGTCACAAACATCACTTGTTACCTTTATTTTTAAATTGATACTTTATGGGGGAAGAAGGTATCTCTGGTGGCCCTGCCCAATATAAAATGAACCCCAACCGAGCTAATTATTAGAATCACTCATAGGCTTTTAAAAATAGAGAATCTTGGTCTCATCTCCAGAAATTCTGATTCAGCAGGTCTGGGATGGGAGCCAGGAATTATTGTTCTAAAATCTTCCTAGATGATCTTTATCAGAATAGTGAACCCCACTAATAAGGAATACCCTCTATGTGCTGATTGCTTGCAGGAGTGTTTGGGGTCATTCCTGAGGGACTTGGTCCCCTGATAGGATGTCTGCCTCTTGGAGCATGGGTTTAGAATTTATGTGGTCACATGTTGTGGTCATACGTTGTTGCTATGAGGCTGGCATAATGTGGGTGGTTATGATGGTGGTGGCCTTCTGGGGTTCAAGGAATGTTGACCTCCATGTTGATATCCTGGTGGGGAATGGGATGCAAAGTTCAGTATTGTGACATCACAACTCAGTGTTTTGATCACCTGCCTTTCATTTCTCCGAATGCAGCAAATGTGGAGGGGAAGTCCTGCTCCACACCTGACACGGTGCTGCTCGACCCTAGGACAGGGATGGGAATAATCCTCATGTGGTCCTTGTCCTCCAACACCTCATGATCTAGTGAGTGTGATAAGCACATTCTTTTATAATAAATCAATCTTTGAACTACTGCAATTTAGAGATGTGGCCACAAAGTGCTGCCAGTATGTAAGGAAGAAAAATTCATTCCAACTGGAAGATTCTCAGAAGATTTCTTCTGAGCATCATGGGCAAAATTTCAGCCCAGTCAAACCCAGGAATCTATCCAGAACCAAACTGCAAAAACAGCTTAGAACAAGGCCCAGACCAAAGGCCATATTCCTACACCTAAGAGTCCTGGGCCTAGGTATCTGGGCACCACAGTCACCTGGGTGGACTGGGGGCTGGGAAAACTGACTAAACTTTAGGGGTCTTATCCTGCATTGTGACCTCTCCTTGAGGGTTGGGGTCGGGGAAATGGGTATATCTGCTTTTCTCACTTTAGCTTTCAGTTTGGGAATCAGAGCAAACAGGTTCTTTTCCCTTTATAGAATTTTTGAATTTCTGTGTACACCAAGTGCGTTCCCCATGCCGCAGCACAGACTGTGCCTTTTCCACGGTACTCTGTGATGTCTGCTCAGAGAGCTATGGGAGAGACCCAGAGCCTCTCTAATCAGGGTCTGTTTTCACAGCTGCTGGCTCAGGGGCTGGGACTCGAAGCTCTCCCAATACCCTCCCCCATCTGTGAGCCTCTAGACGAACTCGTCATCTCACTTGGCAGTACATCCCCATCAAGCTCTAGGTGTTGGGGGTGTTCTCGGGCTCTGAGGTTCCTGGGGAAGACACTGCTCACCTTTTGTAGGGACTGGATTTCAAGGAGAGCCTTGGGCTACCCTTCTTGGGGGAATAATGACCCTTCCTTCCTTCCTGTGAAAAAGGCAATCTTGGGGGTCTCTGGAGATGGGCTCGGAGACAGGACTACTCCCCTCGGCTACCTTGTTAACTCCCATTTTACTCAGGGAAACAGGTCAAGTGCACGCCCCCACCTGCTCCGACCATAGTCTTGAACGTAGCTCTCTCAGGCTAACTATAAACTCGCCTATATCACTGTGGGTTCCCCTGGAAGAAGATCCAAGTATACTTCTTTATGATCCAGGAACGTCCACTAAGTGTGATTTTCCCATTTGCAATGGCTGCTGGTCTGCAGTTAGGACTGGGCTTAGAGTGGCCAGGAACATGGATAGCTCTAGTCTCCCTGAGGGAAGATGCTCTGGAGAAGCTGGTGGGGCTCTCCAAGAGGGTCCCAGGAGCACCTTCTGAGCTGTTGGGAATGTAGATTATATCCTTTCTTGCGTTCCCCTGAACTCACAGGAAGGCTTGGGTTCTGGGGCTAGTCATGCCCACAGACTTCTCGCCAGCTCGTAGCTGTGTCTGGCTGATGACATTAATGAAGAATAGGTGAAGAACTACTGAGGATCAGAGTGCAAACCTTTTGGTCTGGAGCCTTCCTGGTTGAGGAGTGGGCTATGCTGGGGAGAGGTGGGGAGACCCTGCTCCCACCCCCGCAAGCTGGTTGAGACTCAGAGGTACGCCGAGCAGAGGCCTTTGTGGAGATGTGGTCTCCAACAGGAGCACTGGGACATGGCCCTTGTTTCCAATTCAGCGAAAATTGATGTGTAGTATAATACCCGGGTGCCTAGGCTCGGGACTGCACTCCTTGCCTTTCAGAATCTTCATCGTAATGCATCTTCACAACCAAGGTGTGATTTCAGAGTGGTTAGTCAAATTTTGCTTCATGTGGAAGTAGAAAGTGAGGTACAGAAACCCCCGCCCCCCACAACACCAGACAAACCCAAACTTGGGGGTCCAGTGGCTTGATCTGTCTACATATACTTTCCTAAGAATTTACGGTCTGTTTTCTGGGTAAAAGCTGAGCCCGGGGAGTGCAGAGTGAGCTCCTTCCCAGGAGTACAGGGCAGGCACTGTCCTCACACTGGGATCATCAGGGCCCAGAGCTGTCCTGCCTGCTGGTGATAGAAGATCCTCAGTCATCAGCTCAGGATGAGGCTCCAGCTCAGAGCCTGGCCTTGGCAGGGACCTCTGAGCGGGTCTAAAGAGGGTCTAAGCCCAGGGTGAGCTCCAGGAGTGGTTTGAGTGGGCCTTCTTCCACAGGTGTGGCAAAAGTCAATCACGACACAGGATAGTTTCAGGCAGCAGGGAATTCCCACAGGCTGGCCTGGTGCTGATAAGCAGTCACTTTATACCAAGGACCTAGCCAGCCTCTAAGGGGTTACAGTCAGGGTCCAGTCACAGGACACAAGAATTCAGCTATTGTCAGAGCCCTCCCAGTGAGTTTTGGTTTAAGATTTTCTTCCAGAAAGGGACTGGATTGTGAATGAGGAACTACTTGCACAGGATTAAAGATACTTTTGTGGAAGGAAAGTAAAAGGCCACGTGTGGGGATGACCATCCATCCATATTTGCCTGGAACCATCCCAGTTTACATCTTCTGTCCTAAGGTAATTATTGAGTGGTCCCACCTTTCGTTCTCAAAAGTGTCCCAGTTGGGGCGTTATGTTCTGTGATCTCCCCAACCATGACCCAACAGATGCCATTCCAAGAAAGGCATGGAGCCTCAGCTGAGTGCCCAGGATGCCGAGGGTGATCTCTGAGCCAAAGATCTAAGAGGTGCAGAGATGGACTCTTTCCTCCTCCTCCCGTCATCCGTGCCCCTCCCCTCTCTCACCCTTCCCAGGTGCGCTGGCCCTCTTTCAGACCTCTGGGTACTCTCAACTCTTTCCCACCTCAGTGCCTTCGACCTGAGGTTCACCGTGCTGGAATGCTCCTCAAGAAGCTGGATCCTTCTCATCACCACTATCACCTCCTCAGAGAGGCTTTCTCTGACTACCCCATCCAGAAGAGCCATCCTTCACTTTCCCATTTCTCCATCCCTTGTCTTAAGTGTATGAGTCAACTTTTGCTATGGCATCAACCATGCAAAAATCTCAACGAATTACAACAACAAATATTTATTTCTCACTTGCATCCCACGCAGATTTATTTCTCATCTGCATCCCATGAGGGCTGTAGGTCAGGTGCAGCTCTGCAGGGCTCAGGGAAACCCTACATAGCCTCTCATTCTGGGGGTGTCTGCTTGAACATCCTATGTCATGCCCTCTCACCTTCCATGGGGCAAAGTCACCAGGCCAAAGTCAATGGAGTAGGCAAGAGGGCTCTGCCTAAAAGGCAGCAAGGAAGGGAATATACTCGAGCACAGGAAGCGATGCTTTTTCACCTGTTGATTGCCTGTGCCCTCCTACACTGTAAATTTCCTAAAGCAATATATGTCTTATTCACTATTGTATCTACAGTACCAATCAGATAGCAAATATTTGGTAAGTACTGGTTTCCTGTTTTATTATAGTTATTACTAATCATGTTAGTGTCAGTTTTATTATAAAGACAAAGCCAAAATGGGAGGGATAAGAGAGGCTTTGGTTTGGAGGACACCTGGGCAGCCAGAGCCTCCTAACGTGGGGTTTCTACACCTCTCAGGCCAGTGGGGTAATAGTCAAGGTTGGCTTGGGTGCTGCCTTAGTCCATTCAGGCTGCTATAATAAAATGCCACAGACTGGGCAGCTTATAAACCACAAAAATGTGTTGCTCACAGTTCTGGAAGCTGGAATTCTGAGACCAGGGTGCCAGGGTCCTCCTCCTTATATCCTCAGTCTTCTCCTTATATCCTCAGGTCTCAGTTTTCTCCTTATATCCTCACATGATGGACGGGGACCAGGGATCTCTCTGGAGCCTCTTTTATAAAGCATTGACCCCATCCATTCATGAGAGCACCATCCTCACTATTGAAGTAGCCCCCAGAGGCCTCGCTGGCTACTACCATCACCCATGGGCATTAGGATTTCAGTGTACAATCTGGGGGGGACTCAAACATTCAGACCTCAGTGGGCTCTGAGCAGAACGATCCTGGCATACAGACCCTATGGCTGCAGCTAGCAAGCATAAATCGGGGAGGGAGCCCACACCACTCTATGGAAAAGATGCTTAACAGAGTTTTCCAGATGGACAGGAGGAGAGAACACTCTAGAAAGAAAAAAATAGCCAGAGCAAGACCTAGCATTAGACTTGCACATTTGCAGGACTGCAGTGGTCCAATATGACTGGAATGTCATGGGCAGTGGGAGGTGGGAAAATAAAGATAAAAGAGGTTGGCAAGGGCCTTTGGTCTTTGGGGTCTTTTTGTGCCCTTTAGAGAAGTTCAGGCTTTATCCTCAGTGCAACAGGGAGTCTTTCAAGAGTTCCAAGCAAAGATGAAACATCATGAGAATTTGTGATTTACAAAAATTCATTCTGGAGCCAACATGTAGGATGGATTCAAAAAGAATGAGATTTAAAGACAGAAAACCAGATGGCTATTGCAGTGGGAAGAAGACCTTCCCTTAATAGGGTGTGATGAGGATGTGACGAGTGCAAGAGACAGTGAAAAGAGAGAATCAGCAGAAGTTAGTTACAGACTGGATTTGGGAGCAAGGGAAAGGGGTTGATATGTTTTCCTTAGGCAACTGGGTATTGTCATTCAGGATGATAGGGAATGAAGGAGGCTTAGGAAAACAGATAAAGAGATCAGTTCTGCACATGCATCCGAGGTGCTGGTGGGATCTGCAGTGGAGAAGCATGTCAGACAGTTACACACCAAGTCTGAACACACAGGCGGGCCTGGGCTGCCAGTGTCGTTTAGGAGGCAAGAGCATGAGGAAGGTGCTGTGGAGTGAGAAGAGGCCAAGGGAAAACCCGTAACTGGCAGGCCTGAGCCACTCCCTGATGCCAGGGAATGTTCCAGACGCAAGATTCTAGGAAAACCAGGCTGGGGAAAGAAGACTAGGCGTTCAGCTTGGGCCATATTTAGTTTAATTTGCTCTGATAAAATCCAGACTCCTCCTCCCGGGTCTAAAAGATCCGCCATCCTCTCCAGCTCGTCTGGTGTTCCTGGCTCCGTGGGTCACCCTGCCCCTGCTCTGCTGGCCTCCCTTCTCTCCCTCACAGTCACCAAGTCTGTGCCCACCTCAGGGCCTTTGCCCTTGCAATCGCCTCCACCTGGAGCAATCTTCCCTTAGGCCGGCTGACTCCGTATTGTCAGGCCATATCTCAGAGGGTGCTTCCTCAGACAGGCCATCCCTGACCTTGAAAGCGAGCTATCCCCCCTCCATTCACTCTTCCCCCCATTCCACCGTGTGTTCTTTCTTACCGTTCAGAATGCAAACTTCATGAGGCTGAGGACTTGCTGATCTGTCTGGTTTGTCACCTGCCCCGCGCCCCCCGACCATGTCTAAATTAGTCTTTGTCACACAGCAGATGCCCAGTGAATGTGCCAGCTTGGTAAGGACATTCCAAGGTCATTCAAAGGGGCTGTCGGAGCTGGAGTGGAAAGCCTGGGGTGGGTGTGATCAGAGACAGAGGGGAAGCGTTTCAGGAACAAGACAGGGCTCAGCTCTGTCAAAGGCCCTATTCACCTAGTGCAGGGGGCCGGTGCTCGTGCCTGCCTACGAGGTGGGGATAGGAAAAAACAAAGAAATGCAAAAACTTAACGCAATTCATGGCTTTACATCAAATATTAACTGAAGGGGACATGTTCCGTGCTCAGTAAATACGTGGGCAGCGCCATCCCTTTATGTCTGATGCTCCTTTTGGAATGTGTACGTATGAGTTTCTAAGGAGCTGACCAGGTGGTTCTAGTGGTAAAGTATCCACTGGCCAGTGCAGGTTTACTCTCTGGGTCAGAAAGATCCCTTGGAGAAGGACGTGGCAACCCACTCCAGTATTCTTGCCTGGAGAATCCCATGGACAGAGGAGCCTGCTGGGCTACGGTCCATAGGGTCACAAAGAGTGAGACACGACTAAACTCAACACGCACACTCATGCATGCTCGCATGAGTTTCTAGAAGGCATTCTCAGGATTCTTCTCAAAGAGAAAACCGAGCACTAACTTCATCTTGTTTGCAGTAAGAATGAGCCCAGCTGGGTTTCAGCCTCATGTGTGACCTTGAAGACCTCACCCAGCTTCCTAGGGCCAAAGGAAGTTAATAATTTTCACCAGCTCCAGTGCCAGAGATGTTAAAATGACTCGGATGAAAACTACCGTACCCTGAGCTTCTGAGCAGAAGGAGGTGAAAGGAATTCACTAGTGGGTTTGTGAAGCCCCTGCCTCCCACTCAGGTCTAGCGTTCATCAGCAAGGATGCCTCAGTTTACTGGTCCAGAGAGGCACAGTGAAGCAAGAACAATCTAATTGGGCCTCTACTGCTTGGGTGAGCTCTGCTGGAGAAAATCGCCCAACCAGGCAAATTGGCCCTGCTACACATTCACGGTCACTAGTCTCCATGAAGCCTGCACAGTGCCCAGCATCCATCTGTGTTTCTCAAGCCAGTCTGTCCTATTCTTCCCTGTGGAAGCTCTGCCAAGCCTTCTCCACCCTCCTCCATCCTGGGATCAGCCCACCTCCTCACCTTACCCTGGAGAATGATCATCTTGTCTCCTGCCTGGCAGGCAGCGTGCTCAAAATCCAAATTTCAAAGACACCAAGCCTGCAGCTCATCACCATCCCATCCCCATCCTTCCTCTCACCTTCCCACGTCTTATACAGAGACGTTCGGTTCTCTCTACCATCAAAAACCAATGTGCCTGTAGCTTATACGTCCCATTTAGGCTTTAGATCAGGGACTTCAAGCACCTTTAAACTAACAGTAAGATGCAGTACAGAATGCATTCACACGCACGCACACACACACACACACACACACACTGGACATAATTGAAACAGATTCACAATCAGTATTTACCTTTAACCCTGTAATGCACTCAGGTATTTTCCATTCTCTTCCTTTTGTTTTTTCCTTTTTTCTTTTATTTTAGCATCATGACCCACCATATTGCTTTCATGATGAGTCACTGTTTCAAAAATTTTGCTCTTGATCCCCCTCGCCTCCCGCTTTCTCAGGAATCTATGCCTCTTGTAATCCATCCTCTTCTTTTAAAAAATATATATATTTATTTCAGTTATTACTTATTTAACTGACCCTAGTCATAGTTGTAGTGTGTGAACCCTTTGGTTGCAACATGTGGGATCTAGTTCCCCTGCCAGGGATCGAGCCTCGGTCCCCTGCATTGGGAGTGGAGAGCCTTAGCCACCCATCCTCTTTATTCCATGTGGCAGAAGCCTCTCCCCTTCTGCCACATCCTTCCCATCAACATGTGAATTTCTTCAGGTCCCTCTTCTCTTACAGATAAAGTTCTTTAACACCTCACATGTCCTTGCCCATTCTCGAATATTTTCCTTCACATCCAGACCCTTTGACGGGATGTCTTCCCTTGCTGTAGCCACTCTTCACTTCCCAGTGCCTTCTTCTGCATACGTTCTGACCTCTGTGTCCACCACACCTGGGAACTGCTCTCACCCAGGTCACTAAGGAGCCTCCTGTTGCTAAAACTCAGTGGGTTTTACACAGAGGTTCCACTCTATTCAGAACAGCTAGCCTTTCCCTCCTTCTGGAAGCCACTCTCGTGTTTTTCCTCCTACCTTCAACTGCTTCGTCTCCATCTGCCCTGCCCATAACTTTTCTCTGCTTTTGTCTTTATTAAATTTATTCTCCCTTCTCTGCTTAATCTTGTTTGTTATTCTCTTTGTCATGTTTTTAGTTTAAATGCTCATTCCACGTATTTCTTTTTTATTTAATAATGAATAAGGCTATTAATTTTCCCTTAAATACAGCTTTGGCCTAGTACCATTATCATTATTATCAGTAATCTGTATTGACAGCCTTCACAGTGTTCCATGCTGTCTGTTTTTTCTTTGCCAGCTGGATAAGCTTGTCCCTTAACTTCCTTAGCTTATAATTCTATTCTGAGCATTTATCTTTTTGTTGAATGTATTAGTAGTTCTTCATATGTTAGGACTTCTCTGGTGGCTCAGATGGTAAAGCGTCTGCCTCCAATGCGGGAGACCTGGGTTCGATCGCCAGGTCAGGAAGATCCCCTGGAGAAGGAAATGCAACCCACTCCAGTACTCTTGCCTGGAAAATTCCACGAATGGAGGAGCCTGGTAGGCTACAGTCCATGGAGTCACAAGGTGTTGGACACGACTGAGCGACTTCACTCACTCATATGTTAAACATAGTAAATATTTGATTATACTCACTTGCAAATATTTCCCTTTTTTTCTATTTGTTTTATTAATTTATTTTAATTGGAGGCTAGTTACTTTTACAGTATTGTAGTGGTTTTTGCCATACATTGACATGAATCTGCCACATGTGTACATGTGTCCCCATCCTGAACCCCCCCTCCCACCTCCCTCCCTGTCTCTTATACACATCTAGATGTGTATAAGAGACAGTCTCAGGCCAGTGGGGTAATAGTCAAGGTTGGCTTGGGTGCTGCCTTAGTCCATTCAGGCTGCTATAATAAAATGCCACAGACTGGGCAGCTTATAAACCACAAAAATGTGTTGCTCACAGTTCTGGAAGCTGGAATTCTGAGACCAGGGTGCCAGGGTCCTCCTCCTTATATCCTCAGTCTTCTCCTTATATCCTCAGGTCTCAGTTTTCTCCTTATATCCTCACATGATGGACGGGGACCAGGGATCTCTCTGGAGCCTCTTTTATAAAGCATTGACCCCATCCATTCATGAGAGCACCATCCTCACTATTGAAGTAGCCCCCAGAGGCCTCGCTGGCTACTACCATCACCCATGGGCATTAGGATTTCAGTGTACAATCTGGGGGGGACTCAAACATTCAGACCTCAGTGGGCTCTGAGCAGAACGATCCTGGCATACAGACCCTATGGCTGCAGCTAGCAAGCATAAATCGGGGAGGGAGCCCACACCACTCTATGGAAAAGATGCTTAACAGAGTTTTCCAGATGGACAGGAGGAGAGAACACTCTAGAAAGAAAAAAATAGCCAGAGCAAGACCTAGCATTAGACTTGCACATTTGCAGGACTGCAGTGGTCCAATATGACTGGAATGTCATGGGCAGTGGGAGGTGGGAAAATAAAGATAAAAGAGGTTGGCAAGGGCCTTTGGTCTTTGGGGTCTTTTTGTGCCCTTTAGAGAAGTTCAAGCTTTATCCTCAGTGCAACAGGGAGTCTTTCAAGAGTTCCAAGCAAAGATGAAACATCATGAGAATTTGTGATTTACAAAAATTCATTCTGGAGCCAACATGTAGGATGGATTCAAAAAGAGTGAGATTTAAAGACAGAAAACCAGTTGGCTATTGCAGTGGGAAGAAGACCTTCCCTTAACAGGGTGTGATGAGGATGTGACGAGTGCAAGAGACAGTGAAGAGAGAGAATCAGCAGAAGTTAGTTACAGACTGGATTTGGGAGCAAGGGAAAGGGGTTGATATGTTTTCCTTAGGCAACTGGGTATTGTCATTCAGGATGATAGGGAATGAAGGAGGCTTAGGAAAACAGATAAAGAGATCAGTTCTGCACATGCATCCGAGGTGCTGGTATCCATGGACTGGCCCTCCAAACTGGTTTGTCCATGGAATTCTCCAGGCAAGAATACTGGAGTGAGGTGCCATCTCCTTCTCTGAGGGGATCTTCCCAACCCAGGGATTGAACTCGTGTCTCCTTTGTCTCCTGCTTTGGCAGGCAGATTCTTTACCACTGTACCACCTGGAAAGCCTGGTGATTTTTGAAATCCAAAAAGGTTTCATTTCTGTAAGTTAAAATACTATTTCCTAACTTAAGTATAATGTTAAGAAACTCCTGCCCCACCTCTGAGATTATGCAAATATTCCTTATATTTTCTTCTGGTATTTCTGTTGTATACTGAGTGAAATATGGATTTATTTTTTCGACAAATGGTTAGCCATTTGTCCAAGACTCCCTTATTGATCAAGCAACATTTACCCTGCTAATTTAAAAAGTCTCCTTTATCATATACTACATTTTTGGATGTCCGTGTCCATTTCTGAACTTTCTTTTTTTTTTTTTAGTTCTTACCCATTGCTCTTTTGATAACAATACAGATGTTGTTATTGCAGCTTTATAGTATGTTTCAGTATCTGAGTTGACAAACCTCCCTGCCACTGGAAAAAATAGGTAATATGGTTGAAAGCTTGGGCTCTAGAACCAGCTTTCCTGGGTTTACAGCCTAGCCGCATCACTTACATGTCTTGTGACAGTGGGCAGGTTACTTGAACACCAGACTTGGCTTTTACATCTCTAAAGTGGGATAGTATTAATGGGATAAAATGGGATAATAATAATATTCATCTTAGAGGGCCATTGTGAGGCGGGTGGGTCAAGACATATGACATCTTGGAATGCCAGCCAGCACCTCATATGCTATTTTTTCCTTGTCTCTCTCAAGGAGTGATTGGATCTTTTTACCTATTTATTCCAACAGATCGATCACTCCAGAAAAAAAAATTAATGTGGATCTTGCCTGGAATTGCTTTAAATTCTGCCTGGGATTATGTTACATTTATACAATGATTTGAAGATAATTTTTATCTTACCATGGCTTCCCTGGTGGCTCAGATGGTAAAGAGTCTGCCTGCAGTGCAGGAGACCTGGATTCGACCCCTGGGTCGGGAAGATCCTCTGGAGAAGGGAATGGCAACCCACTCTAGTATTCCTGCCTGGAGAATCCCATTGGCAGAGGAGCCTGGCAGGCTACAGCCCAGGGACTCACAAAGAGTCGGGCACTACCAAGCAACTAACACTTTATCTTAACAATATGAACTCGTCACCCAGAAAAAAAGTGTGTCTCATTTCTGCCTATCAATAAAGGCTTGTTGATTATAGCTCATGTTTGTTTAGTGTTTTAGGGCTGAATTTTGATTTGATAGCACTTTGCATATAGGATTATGTTTACACTGTGGATGTATTGATGTGTGAGTAGGTGACTGTGAACATGTATATCACATACTATCCTATGGGAATATTTGTATCAAGATTAATTAAATAGCGTGGCTACTACAGCTTGGTTAACATTTAAAAGTTCTGGGCCTAAAACTACCTACTCCCTAAATATTTTTCGGTCTCCTCAGGTTTTTCTCTTCACAAAGTTTTTGTAATTTAAAATTTCCTTGGAAATTCTGCGTTTTGTGAATATTTCAATTTTATTAGTATGTTGTACATACTATTCTTTTATAATTGGCATATCTCCTTAATTTTATTATCCAGTCTCTATGTATATATATCTTCTCTCTTTATTGCTTGAGGACCCCAGTGAGAAGTTTTTCTTTCACTGGTCTCTTCAGTTAACTTTTCTCTGCTTTTATCTTTATTAAGTTTATTCTCCCTTCTGTCCTTAATCTTCTTTGGTTATTCTCTTTGTCATGTTTTTAATTTGAGCTCTCGTTTCACTTATTTCTTTTTTACTTAGTAATGAATAAGGCTATTAATTTTCCCTTAAACACAGCTTTGGCCTAGTATCATTATCATTATAAGTAATCTGTATTGGTTGATAGCCTTTGTTTCCTCTTTGAACTCAAGAACTTACTTAGGAAAGGATTTCATACATTTTCAGCTGACTAGGAATTTTTCTTTAGTCTTTTATTACTGATTTCTAGTTTATTTGCACTGTGAATAGAAAATGTATCCTGACAGTTTTTGCTTTGCAGAGGCATTTACAGAGAGTTCTTTGTAGCCCAGTATAGAGGCCATTTCTGTAATATTCCTTGGGCACTTGTGAAGAAGCTTCTGTTCCTTGTTTGCAGGTTACAAAGTTTCATATAACATATACCCACTCATAGAATTCTAGAGATCTTTTTTATCTTTATTTACTTTTGCCATCAGGTTAGTATTTTTTATCCAACTCTTATGTTTTCTAAAATAGTTTATTTTGTCTGTTTCAGTGTTTTGGGCCAAATGTATCATAACTGTCATATCTTCATTTTGGAATATGCACATCACCCATTTTTTAAATGCCACCTTTGGATTTTGGCTTTTGTCTTGCCTCACTGGGTCTCTAGTAATTGAATTATCACTTTGAAAGCACTGAAACCAGCAGTGACGACACCGAAAGAAAAGAGAGTAAAAGAGCATTTTTCAACAAAACTTTTATTTCTTACTCAGTTCAGTTCAGTTCAGTCGCTCAGTCGTGTCCGACTCTTTGTGACCCCATGAATCACAGCACGCCAGGCCTCCCTGTCCATCACCATCTCTCAGAGTTCACTCAGACTCACGGCCATCGAGTCGGTGATGCCATCCAGCCATCTCATCCTCGGTCAGCCCTTCTCCTCCTGCCCCCAATCCCTCCCAGCATCAGAGTCTTTTCCAATGAGTCAACTCTTCGCATGGGGTGGCCAAAGTACTGGAGTTTCATGGCCCTTTTCCTTATTTTTGACTGTTCTGAGTCTCTTTAAAATGTATCTTTTCCCAAAATGAGGGTTATATTTTTCTAAAATAGATTAACCTGTATACATTTATTATCATAAATGATGTTTTGCCTCTTCCCTCCCTTTTTAGCATCTTATTTTACATTTCTCCTCTTTATGATTCCTTGTTGTTTCCTTTGAATTCCATTTTTTTGCTAAATTGACTGCTTTGCTTTTTCCCCTTTGGTAATTTTGAAGATAAGCTACTTTATAGTCTATTACTAATTACACTTAACATCTTTAAAGACACGCTCTAACCTATATTTCTCTAATTAACCACAGAAACCATATAACAGAACTTCTTGCAAAATGAGAAAATTAGCATATCTCCTTGCTTCAAACTTTACATCAGAATAACCTGCATTACTTTACCCTGGGGTTTGGGCAGGAATAATATCTTTTATGTTCTTTTCCAACAAATATTTGTTACACTTGCATTCTGTTTTCTATGTTTATAGCAATTAGATTATTTACTATATGGTTTATTTGCTTATTGCCAATTTTTTTTTCATTTTTTATTAACCACAACTTTCCCATACTTGAGTTCTGCATTTTGATTCGTCTCTTGGTTGGATAGGAAACATCTTCAAGTGGTTTTTTTTTTTTTAATGTTATATGGATAATATATTTTTTCGAGGTCTTTGATACTGGAAGCAGTTTCTGTTGTCTTTGCTCTTTAACAATTTAGCTTGGTCATACCCTTTTCTACTCTAAATTATTCAGGAACAGATTTGCACTGTGTCTAACAGAAATGTGTTCAGGATCACGGCATAGTGTTTTTTCCTTGTTTCCAGAGCTGACACAGGTGTCCGCTTTACAGACTTTGGTCAGTTCTTTTGGTTGGGACTTGGAACAGGATCGGGATATGAGGCATATATACTCACGTCACCATCTTTTCAGATGGTGTAGTTGCTCAGTCATGTCTGACTCTTTTGCGACTCCATGGACTTGTAGCCCACCAGGCTCCTCTGTCAATGGAATTTCCCAGGCAAGAATACTGAAGTGGGTTGCCATTTTCTTCTCCAAGGGATTTTCCCAATGCAGGGATCAAACCTGCCTCTCCTGCTTAGCAGGTGGATTCTGCCACCCTGGAAACCCATTTTTAGATGATATCAACCATTAAATACTCTTTGATTCATTCAGCAAATATTGATTGAGCACAGATAATGTACCAGGCATTGTGGCAGCCACGGGGATTCAGAGGAATCAAACAGACAAGATTTCTGCACTCAGTGAGCACATGTGTGTGTGTTGGGGAGAGGGAAGGACAAAGCATCAAGAAACTAGTGAACAAGATCATTTAAAGAGTGATAGGATAAGCTACCATATATAGCTGCTCAAAATGGTGCTCCTGAGATTTACAACTTGGCAACTCTGGATAAAGGGTATAAAGAAAATATGTGGTAGAGTGATGGAGTGGGGATGGGGACTCAGCAGGCATTAATTAAATTCTCTGCGGCAAATGCGTGTGTTCTCATGCTTTCAGTGCCTCTGAAATTGTAGAGCTTTTCTTTGCTTTTGGTCTACCTTGATGTTGTTCTACTAGTAGGCAAGCCATGTGGTTTTTACCCTCTCTCTGTCTTCAGGTAGTGGGCTCCATTGGTTTCATGTTCCTCATTATGTGTATTATGCTCCCAGCTGGACTGCCACAAAGCTATGGGTGGGATAGCTGTGTTGGGGGACATCTGTGTCCAGCCTAGAGCTTCCAGTTCAGGGCTGATATAATGCTTGGGGTCAATGGATCTTTAGCAGATTCTAAGAATACCCTCAAGGACTTATCTGTTAGACTTGTGAGCAATACTGTTCTCATACTGGGAGGCAGTGTTGCTGGGTGGCTAAGGGCTTGGCCCCTGGAGTCAGGTGGATTTGAACTAGCAAGGATTTGCATGGATTGGAACTTGCTGCTACCATCTACTCGCTGTGTGAGCCTGGCAAGTTACCTAATCTCTGTGAGCTGCAGTGTCTTTTATTTTTAAGTGAGGTTATGGCCTTCTCTCCCCTTGGCTCAAGCTTTCCATACCTATAAATACAGAGATTACAGGGATGAGACTGAATGTGTCCTAGGGACCAGTTTCACTTTGCTAAATTTGATGGGAGGGCTTTGAGTAGCAGGTTGGAAAAGTAACACCCAGTGCAGAAAAGGGAAAGGTGGGTAGAGCCAGGGAAAGGAAGGAGAAACTCAACAGAAGGAATCACCAGCTACTTTGTTTTGTGTTTTTTTTTTTTTTTTTTCAAACATGATTTTAATATTATTTTTCACTTTCACTTCATTATAATTAATAAGTCAAAAATACTTTAATTTCAATATTATTAATATCCAACATCACTATAAACATTATAAAGGCCTTTAAATTTTTGTCCATATTAGTTTTTACCTTCTTTACACTTTATATATTTAAAAATGTTTCAATGACCCTATATCATTTTTGTAATCAGAAAAATCAAAGTTTGCTTTCACATTTAAAATATCACCCCCAAACCTTTCACCCTAATACAGTTTTTATTTGGGGGCTCATGTCCAGTCTTTGCCCATATATATGTAAATATATTTATTAGCTATAATCCAAAGTGTGCATATAATTTTATGATGTACTGTTTGACTTTAAAATGCTTAACATTGTTCCTTCTACAGGATCATATTTATCACTTTAATGATTGCATTCAAACCGCACCACATTAAAGGCTATAATTCACCTCACATTATTGGGCTGACATGTAGGTTGTTCACATTTTTTCCTCTATAATAAAATTATGTCACTGTAAACATCTTTCTCCATGTGGCTCCTTTTCTTTTGAATTAATTCCTGGAGATTATGGAGTCAGACTATTTGAATAGTTTTGTGGCTGTTGATAAGAGCTCATTCACTCCCTTCCAGAAGAACTATATCAACCTTACTGTGCAACTGGCAAGAAATACATATGAGTTTCCATGAAGCCTCAGCAGTATGAGTTGTTCATTTTTTCCCCCTAGGGAAATGGACTGCGTTTTCACATTAATTCTATTTTCTCTCATATGAATCCTCTGAGCAAATTCTTTGCTCATCTTGGTGATGTTCTTGCATAAATTACAAAAGCTCTAATTCAGTATTGAGAGTTGCTCTTTGGCATATTTGTTGCAACATTTTTTTCATGCTATTATTTTCCTTTTTAATATTGGTTTAGTGTTTGTTTTTCCATTTATAACACTTTCTTTTGCCTCCAACTTACTCTCAGAGTCTGTTAGTTACGGGCATGATAAGGGTTTAAAATCAAGATTTTCAGAAGAGTCGATCCTTGGAAAGTAGGTGGGCCTTCAAGATAAGCCGCTGTTCCCTCTCTCTGGAGGCCAGTTTCCTCCAAAGCTCTGGTCTCTGAAAGATGGCGCCTACTGGGCACCTCCTTAGCATAGTTTTGTAGCTTCCCAGTTGCCAGAATCCCAAGGGCACAATCATTTCCCCACCGAGAGTGTTTAAAGGACAGAAATGGAGTGGCACTATCTCTACCCTGGTTATCACTCAGGGGATCACCACCAGCTAAGAGGAACCAGGCACTGGGACTCCACTTCAGCTTAAATGGTGGTTTTTCCCCAACACGAGGGCCTGAGAGCAGGCAGACACTCCTGGGATGGGCTCACCGCAAGGGCGGGAAGGCCAGGAGGAGAGCAACTCCGCCTTGCCCACAGTGTGCCAGAGGGACCTTCCCAGCACCTCACGCAGCATGGAACCCAGCTCGTCTGCTGCCTAGAGCTCAGAGCCCAGCCAGTCCAGCCCAACCCTCGGGTCACCTTTTCTCTCTATTGCTTTTAGACTCTATTGCTTTAGTGGCCCGGGCACAGCGCCAGGGATGCTCACTGACCTCCATGGCTCTTCTCTTGCAGTTTCCTGCTTCTTCAACTTCACCAGCCCCTCTGGGGTCGTCCTGTCGCCCAACTACCCAGAGGACTACGGCAACCACCTCCACTGTGTCTGGCTCATCCTCGCCCGGCCTGAGAGCCGCATCCACTTGGCCTTCAATGACATCGACGTGGAGCCTCAGTTTGACTTCCTGGTCATCAAGGATGGGGCCACGGCTGAGGCCCCTGTCCTGGGCACCTTCTCAGGAAACCAGCTCCCTTCCTCCATTACCAGCAGTGGCCACGTGGCCCGTCTCGAGTTCCAGACTGACCACTCCACGGGGAAGAGAGGCTTTAACATCACCTTTACCAGTGAGTCCGCCCTGTGGCCCCCACTGACCATCCCTCTGAGGATGTCCAGTGCAGGGCATAGGCCAGTGGTGATGTGGGTGGACCAGTTCCAAGGACTGCAGAGCCAGGCATGGGGCTCCAGAATGACAGGAAAAACCAAGGCACTCTTTTTTGTGGCTTCACTCACTTTTGAGCCCTTATTTCTAATAGATGTGCCATGTAATGTGAAAGGAGCCTGGGGCCCCATTTCTCCTCCCCACCCTTCCCCTCCTAGAAGGCCCAGCTAGAATCAGGAAGGGCCCCGCCGTCCTCCCCTGGTTACTGACGCCTCTCTGCTGTGCTCCTCCAAGTCCTTGGATGCCTTCTTGCTCCCGACTCCACGTAACCCCCATGAGGCTGCTCACACTTTGCTTTGCCAATTCCTATCCCCACCATCAAATCAGAAACAAGGGCCTGGAACAGTGTTTCTGTTTGGCTCTGAAACTCATTTGAGCCCACTCTGGGGGCGTTTCCTCCCGGCCCCAGTCCCAAAGTTGCCACCTCTGGTTTTAACCCTGGGCCCCTGCTCTAGAAGCAAACTGAAGCAGTGATTCTTGTCATTTCTGTGTCTCAGGGGGCTGTAGAGACGGTTGGGGTGAAGGCAGAAGTTTGGATGCTGGAAACAGCAAGCTGCCAGAGGTAGCAAGAGGCGCTGAGCAGGGTAGAATCAGCTCCAGGCCCGACGAACTTGGCCAACGGAAAATTGTCAGATGAGGCTGAAGCTGGGTCCCCCTGAGCAATTAACCAGATCCTTTCCTAGAGGTTGCTTATGAAATGCAAGTCCCCACGCAAGCCCTGCCCCAGGCGCACAGCACACCCAGAGCTGGTCCCTTTGGCACTTCCTAATAGAACTTATCTCCACCCAGCCCACTTGGCATAGAGGTCTTGCTTCCTTGTCCCACCTGTCCCCAGGGTCTAGCTGAGCTGAAGACCATAGGTGCCAAGTGGGGGTCTTTGGAGACCCCAGATTCCAAGGGACCACTGAACCTAGGATACATCTCTGATGTTTCCCTCAACACCTTCCTCGGGACACTGGCCTGGATTAGAGACAGTCCGTCTTCCCAGGGGCCCCTCTCCCAGGGCACTCTTCTTCCCATCACCTGTGAGCAGGAGGAAGCACAGCCCAGTCCTCTCTTCCCCAGTCTTCACAGTCTGGCACTGCAGCTCTGGCTTCAGACAATCTGTCCTCATCCCCACTTTCCCATGAGATCTTTAGCTCTGGAAAGATAAGGATACGTATTACTTATCTCTCTCTCCCTTCTGCCCAGCGTGGAGTCTGGTAGGTCATGAGGATCAGTAAATGTTTATTGAGTGGAAAGATTCATGAATGACTAAATGATCTTTCCTCCCCTTGGTGGGAGTGGGAAGATGAGTAAGAGCTGTCCCAGGGAAGCCTGCTTATCCAGGATGTGGAGGACCAAGGACCCTACAGGCTCAAAGCAGTATGGGTATACTGATGGAGGACCTGGGGAAAAAAAAAAAGAATCTCATAGTCTCCAAGGAAAACCAAATCCTAGTAGGTCCCCACTTTCCAAGAGAGAAGCAAATGCTGAGTTCTTGGGAGAAACAGGCAGAAAACAGCAAACCTAACCTGAGGATCAAACTCTCACCCTGCATTCCTCTCTAATATTCCTCCACCATGTAAAAGTGATACACATCCAATCTGTCAATAGTCAAAAACAGGCCAGTTCAAGGAAGAAGTGCTGACCTCCACCTCAGATCCCCCTCACCCAGAGATGAACACTATTACAAACATCAGATACTTTTCTGAGCATTTACACAGATAGAGCTGGATTGTTGTTTTACAGTCGCTGAGTCGTGTCTGTCTCTTTGTGACCCCATGGACTGCAGCATGCCAGACTTCCCTGTCTTTCACTGTTTCCCAGGGTTTGCTCAAACTCATGTCCATTGAGTCGGTGATGCCATCCAACCGTCTCATCCTGTCGTCCCCTTCTCCTCCTATCCTCAGTCTTTCCCAGCATGAGGGCATTTTTCCAGTGAGTCAGCTCTTCACATCAGGTGGCCACAGTATTGGAGTTTCAGCTTCAACATCAGTCCTTTCAGTGAATATTAAGGGTTGGTTTTGTTTAGGATGGACTGGTTTGATTTCCTTACTGTCTGAGGGACAAAATCTGGGCCCCATTCCAGCCCTGCTGAGTCAAGATGTCTAAGGAAGGAGGCCCTAGAATCTACATTTTTTACAGGCTTCTGAGATGATTCTGTTGCAGCTAGCACGACCACAGTCGTGGGCAAGTGTCCGTGAACCAGTGTTCTCCCCCGCAGCGTGTGCGTCTCCCTGGCCACGTCCCAACGACCATCATCTGGGTTGGAGTTGGAATGTGCCCAGTGTCAGGAAGCTCCCCACCCCCAGACAGCACTCTCCACAGCTGGAGAGCTCTCGGGGCTTCCCTTCACGCTGACGTGAAATCCTTGTCCCTGTAACAAGGCTCAGAGATCCCGCTTCCACCCCCAGAGCTCCCTAGAGTAAGCTGACCCTTGTTCCACGTGGAGTGTTTTGAACGCTGATGACAGTAACTGCTGTTTACTGAGCACCTACTGTGTGAGCATCCTGCAGACATCACACCCTGCCCCACGACATCAGCTTCCTAGGTTAAGACCCATCCCCTTTCATCTGCCAGGAAGCTGAGATTGAAACAGGACGCAGGTAAAACTGGGCAGTACTTAAATCTTTGACGTAGAGCATTTGCTCCAAGACACTGGAGTTAGCTCCATATCCCTGTGCAGTGTGAACACGTGTGTGTGTGTGTGTGTGTGTGTGTGTGTGACTGATAGGGTTCTGAATAGACAGATGCCTGGACTTATGGACCTCACGCACCACTTTTCTCCCCAGCCCTTTTTCCTAAATGTCAGGGCAGCTCATGGTCATAGTTCCTGATAAGCAAAGTTTGGGAGACAGAAGTCTAGGCTGACTTAAATTGCGTTTCAGAGGGAAGGGGGACTGCATCGGGGCTCAGCAGGGATCTCATGGTCATCTGCATGTCAGATGCTCCTGCAGCCCAGCCTCAGTAGGAAGGATTGCCAGGTTTGCCTCCAGCTAGATGATCTGACAGCTTCCGTGGCTGCTTCTTTTTCTGACTGTGCAAGTGTTTCAGTCACTGGGGAATCTCAGAGGGCTCCACACTGAGTTCTTTAAAATGGCCCATGCCCAGGCAGCTGTGGAGCCTGGTCTTCCCTGGAAAGCCCCTGTCCTTAAAACAGCCAGGAGGCAGATAGGGTGTAGCCTCAGACTTGACTGTGAGAACTGGGCACCCCTGATGGAGGAAGGTGGGGAACAGGAAGAAAGAAGGGAACCCAGACTTAAAGAGACTCACCACCTGTCACGTGCTGCACCCAGCATTCTCCACTTGCGAATGCAAATCAACTTCCATGTTCCTGCTATCTCAGAATGACCCGACCAGTGAAGTATGATCTCTATTTTATAGGTCAGGAAACAGAGGCTCAGAAAGATGACATCAGTTGCCCAGAACCATGTAACTAATAAGAGGCAGAACTTGATTAACCCCCCAAGCGTCTGACTCTTTCCTCTCCACCCGCCAACTGTATGATCAACCACGTGGGTGGAGTAGAGGCGGCCTGAGGCAAGAAAGTGAAGGGAATGGCTTCAGACAGCGTTGACCCCAGGGCACGTGCTTTATGGTGCTCGATGTCTATTACTGTCACAGCATTTAGAGTCCAGCTCACCTGCAACATAAGTGACCCCTAACTGTCTGAAGTTAGGGACACATAGAATGGATTCAACACTGAGGACACAGATCTACTCCTTCACCATGCTGAGCCTCAGTTTCTTCATCTGTAAAGTGGGGTAATAATACCTATTTCATGGAATCAATCTTTGATATTGATGAGCTGACAGGACAAACAGCCTGCTGCCTGACCTAAAAATGTGCTTTAGAATGAAGCTGGACTAGGTGCTCAGGAAGGAAGGACATCAAGTTCAACAAGACCTGCTTTATGCCCAGTGTGGCCTAGGGCAGACAGCTCTCCCCCCAGCATGCCAGTCTCTTGGGGAAGCGGGGCAAGTCTAGGGTTGACCTTCATAATGAAGCTTCTTTTGGTTGGGAGTCCATCTGCACACCAGCTCTGTCTAATCACATCCTTGACCTTCCTCCACACAGCCTTCCGACACAATGAATGCCCCGATCCTGGCGTCCCAGTGAATGGCAAGCGGTTCGGTGACAGCCTCCAGCTGGGCAGCTCCATCTCTTTCCTCTGCGACGAAGGCTTCCTCGGGACTCAGGGCTCGGAGACCATCACCTGTGTCCTGAAGGAGGGCAGTGTGGTCTGGAACAGCGCGGTGCTACGGTGCGAAGGTGCGTGCCTGCGGGCGGGCGGGGGGTGGAGCTGGCAGCCGGAGACGCTGAGGAGGGGGACCGAGCAGCCGGAAACCCGATGGTCCTCCTCTCCCAGGACTGGGGACCACCTTCTCACCCTCACCCTGGAGTGGCCGAGTCTTTCTAGAACAACATTGCACAGAAAATTGAGTTATAACCAGAGATTAAACTGGGGAAACGCTGGATCTAGACTGTCAGGCATCAAAAAACACCTCTTCTTTCCACTGGGAATGCTCTCAATACCGCAGCAGTTAGGAGCCCTGCTCGCAGCTCCCGCCCAGGGAGCGCCATCGGCCTGAAGCAGCCTGGCAGTGCTGTGAGTCTGCGTGTCTTTCAGAATGCCTGCCACTCTTTCGGTCTCCACGCGCTAATTCCCCTCAATTCCCTAGGACGACTCCCAGGCTTGGCCTTGGTGCCCCTGTTAAACACTGCCTTGATATCCTTGCAGTCAATCTCCAGGAGACTAGGGGCAGACGAGCCAGAAAAAAAGAAAGGAAACACAGCTTGAAGCAGGCACACGATTGTTGTGGTGTCTCCTCAGCCCTGCCTTGCCACACAGACAGGTTTTAACTCAATTTCAGAGACCAGCCATCTGGTCTACCCAGCTTCAGTTATGGAACACAGGAATAAAGCTTCTTGAGGGCAGGAATTATGTCAGACTTGGGCACCAAGCACAATGCCTGGCACAGAACAGGCCCTTGATAAATACTTGTGAACAACGGATGAAAAGTACGTCTCCCGCAGACTCCTTGAAAGCAGCGATGGGGTCCAGGGAGGAGGCAGGGGCTGTGGCTCCTTCCTTCTGGGAGCCGGAAAGCTTCCTTCTCTCATCTCACATGATGGACAGAGGGTGAGACCTAAGGGACCTCTCCATACCCAGTCCCCAGACCCAGCTCTGAGCACCCCAGCCAGCAAGAGGGAAGGGCGGCAGCCCAAAGAATGGGGCGTGCCTTACAGGGAGCACAGCCGCAGAGCTGACAGGCGGGGGGCAGGGAGACCCTGAGAGCACAGAGCCTGCGGCAGAGGGTCTGGCATCAGGGTGGGGCCTTCAGGTCAGAAGGACCTGGGCTGGAACCATGGCAAGCTGCCTTTTCCCTCTGAATCTCTGTTGTTTATTTTCAGCTGGAAAAACAGTGGGGAGATACTAAGATGCGCGTGTAAAGGGCAGTTCCCGGCATAGGCTGAGCTCTAGTGTAAGTGCGGGCCATGCTCTTGCTGGCTGGCAAGCTCCCGAGGTTAGGGAACCTTCCTCGGCCTTGTATCCCCACAGCTGGCTTATTATGGTCTGACACCCGCTAGGTGCTCAGTCAACACTGGCTGATGAATCACTGAATGAATGAATGATCTTCTAACTAGGCTAGAGCCTCCCTAGTGGCCTCCAGAGCCCCGACTCTCATCAGACTGCCTTGTATCTTCTCCCTAAAACTTACCCACTGAGTCACCCCGGGGGGCAAGTGACTTGACTTCTCTGTGCCTCAACTGCTCCATCTGTAAAGTGCAATTAAGAAGGGGAGCCCCCTCCCAAGGTGGTCGTGAGCAGAGAGGCAGTGCTCCGTCAGTGTTGGCAGCGAGCGTGCTTTTCACCTGATATTAACCATTTCTTCACCAGGCCCAGCAGGGTAGTGGTCCACTTTGGGGAGCATGTGATGGGTTCCTCCTTCCAGGTGCCGTCCTGCCCTGACAGCCCCCCAGCCCCATCCGCACTGCCCCCTCTGCCGTTTTACCCCGCGAGTGAGCTCTTTTGGGAACAGCGTAAGCTTTGGTGAGAGAGAAGCGTGAACCTCCCGCCTTCGCCCCCGCCCACCTGTGGACCTGATGGGTTGGGTAACTCCCTCCCTGGCAGCAGGGGGATAAACACAAATGTCCTGCTCATGACGCAGACAGGTGCCGTCCTGCCCTGACAGCCCCCCAGCCCCGTCCGCACTGCCCCCCTGCCGTTTTACCCCGCGAGTGAGCTCTTTTGGGAACAGCGTAAGCTTTGGTGAGAGAGAAGCATGAACCTCCCGCCTTCGCCCCCGCCCACCTGTGGACCTGATGGGTTGGGTAACTCCCTCCCTGGCAGCAGGGGGATAAACACAAGTGTCTGATGATGGTCTTTGGGGACGAGACAGAGTCCAGGGTCTGGGGGCTTGTTGGTCTGGGGTTTGCCTTCCCTTTAGGCTAGGCCCCTCATTCTCCATCATGCTCCTCAACCTCCTCTCTTGAATTTTCCTCCAGTCCGTCTTGCTCAGGACATCCTCCTTGCTGTCTCCTGTTCACCTGGTCTCTCTTTTCTCCTGGTTTCCTTGTTCCTCTTAAACCAGCAGCAGAGAACTCTATCAGGCACTGGGCCTCACCATGGCTACATTTTCTTTCCCACTCCCCTGGGGCTTGGTCCTCTTTCCCCACCAAGACTGTGGGAGCTCTGGGGCAGAAGCCCAGACCCCAGTACCCCTGAGCCTGAGGGGGCTCAGTCCCAGTGGGGCTGACGCCCCTGAGAAGCAGCCTTCTCTCCACCACCCACCCTCCTGAATCAGCTGCTCCTAGACCACAGTTCTGCCGGAGCAGTGAGCTACTCCAGACCACGAGTGAATGCCCAAGAGAACTCGGCCTTCGTTTGTGGACCTTGAAGTGAATTACTGTTTCACAGGCAGAGTCTTAATTTTGAAATTACAGTTGTCTTGTTCATTCTGTCCCTGGGGAGGGAAACGCTTAGGGTTGGGGACAGTGGGCAACCAGAAATAAGGGGCACTCTGGTGGAAAGAGGCTGACTTGGCACCAGGGAGAGTCTGCTCGGTCTTCCTAGAATTGTGGCCATTTGATGCCACCGTGGTTTTCGGGGACCTGGGGAGCAGCAGATCAGAGGGCCAGGGTGAGAGCCGGACACCACCTAGGTTGGCCAAGTCTGGACTTGACACCATGGAGCACACCGGGTAAGAAGCCCCTGGAACCTGGCCCTCTTTGGCCCTTTTCCCTCCTGTGCCAAGTCTTGGAAGAACCCTGCTTTGTAACCAGCATCTTTGTCTTTCCATTTTTTCTAGTTTTGTTTTTGATTAAGTATCCCCACCTTGTGGACAATTAAACGTGGAAGCTAATGGTCTTTTAAAAAGTCTTTTAATATATGCTGAGAGCCTCTTAGCTTTTGAGAGGCTGTAATAGGACAAGGGAGAAAATGGCTTCTTCTCCTAAATTTAGAAAGAAGGATGATCATCTGGCTGATATAAAGCAGAAGTCAGTCGGCAAACTTTTTCTTAAAGGGCCAGCTAGGAAGTGTTTTCAGCTTTGAGGGCCCTAAGGTCTCAGCTCAACCCTGCCATCATTATGGGAAAGCAGCTTTGACAAAACAGAGATGAAGGGGTCGGCTATGGTCCCTGGGCTATAATTTGCTGACCCCTGATCTACAGAACAGAGGACATAAGGGATCTGTGTGTTTAAAATCAGAAGTTTCCTAGGAAAGACTTCCAAGTAGTGAAGCAGCTACAGAGGAACACCTGGTTCTCACCCGCACACTCATCTCTTCCTCTCTTTTAAGCAGGGACCGATTCATACAGCACTATGGTAGGTGTTTAGAGGTGTCACCTCATATCGGCCATGTGCCAGTCTAGGAAGTAGGTGCTGTAATTGCCCCATTAAGGCACAAAGAAGCTAAGTCGCTTGCCCAGGGTCCTTCCAGCTTGTAAGTGACAGAACCAGAATCCACATCCAGGTTCTTGGCTACCCCGTTACTGTATTTTTCTTGAATTATATGACTAGAGAGAATGTGATTTCAAACTTGTTTGTAAAAGACTTAAAAGCGTCTACAAATAGGATGAAAAGCAGCCTTTCTACTTTCCATATCCCAGTAGAAAATTAAAACAAAAGGAAACATATTGCCTATCGCAGAAGACAAAGAAAACAAGACACATGGAAGCATCATAAACTGACAGCATAAAAGATGACAGCAGCAGGACAAACATATCAGTCACGATAATACAGGCAATTAAACTCCCTATTAGAAGACGAAGACTCTCAAGCCGGGTTTTCAAAAATATGCTGTTTAAAAGACGTGCACGGGGGAAAAGGAGATAAATTATCTGCAGCAAGTATGTATTTTCGTGTTTAAACTCATACTTGATGGCTGTAAAAAATTTAAATGCTACACGAGTGCAATAAAGTTAAAGTGGAAATATTCATTTCCTAGGCCCACATCCCAGAGCAAAATGGCCTATTAGTTTTGTGTAGACATGTCTACATTTTTTTTCCTATCTGTATGTAAAATTAATGTGTTCATTTTATACTTAAAAAAAAAAATTCTTGTCAAAAAAAAGAAAAATCCGTTCTCCCCACTCCCACAAGAGGGAACTAAGTGATGGTGGTTAAGTCATTTGGGCCTCTAAGGAAGGAGGGTAGTTATTGAGTTTCTAACAATGTTTCATTAAATCTTCTCCCCACTCTTGTTGAGTAAGGTCATCATTCTCTATGCATGAGAAATCTGCACAGCAGCAAGGTGAACTGACTTGCCTGAGATCGCCCGGCTAGTAATAATCGAGCAGTTATTATGCGCTGAATACTAGGCCAGGTGCTCTACAAACACTGTTCTGTTACGTCCTCCTGACAACCATGGAGGAGACACTGTTAGGATCCCTACTTCACAGCTGAGCAAACTGAAGCACAGAGTGGGCGCGGAACTTGCCCAAGGCCACACAGCTCAGTGAACGGGAGGGTGAGAATCCAAGTCCAGACATTTTGATACCAGAGCGATTGCTTTGAACCACCAAATGCAGTGTGTTCGACTCCAGAGTTCGCTCTCCTTTTGTTTGACCACAGAATGGTGGAGGATGGGTGGTGAGGGATCCAGGGGGCCGTGGGGAGGCGGGATTGGAGGGAATCGAGGAAAAGGCTTCCACGGCTCCTAGAGAGTCACACGGAGAGCCCTGTGAGGGCAGTGCTCAGGGTCGGCATTCTCGTGTCCACCCTCAGTGGTTAGAAACGCAGGCTCTGGAGCCAGATTCAGTTCCGTTCAGTTCCGTTCATTTCGGTTCAGTTGCTCAGTCGTGTCCGACTCTTTGCGACCCCATGAATTGCAGCACTCCAGGCCTTCCTGTCCATCACCAGCTCCCGGAGTTCACCCAAACTCATGTGCATCGAGTCGATGATGCCATCCAGCCATCTCATCCTCTGTCGTCCCCTTCTCCTCCTGCCCCCAGTCCCTCCCAGCACCAAGGTCTTTTCCAGTGAGTCAACTCTTCTCATGAGCTGGCCAAAGTAGTAGAGCTTCAGCCTCAGCATCAGTCCTTCCAATGAACACCCAGGACTGGTCTCCTTTAGAAGGGACTGGTTGGATCTCCTTGCGAGTTCAGACCCAACGAGACTTCCCAAGTTTAAATCCTGGCTCTGCCACTTTGCTGCTGTGTGTTTCTAGACTAGTTACCTAAGCCCTCTGTTTCCATTTCCTCAACTTGGCAATGAGGCTGAGACCAGCACCCGCCTAAACTCCGCTGTGAGGGTGAAGACCCAGGAAGAGCAGAGAGCACATCGCTTGGCGGCTGGCGCCCTGTGAGGGTCAGTGAGCCTGAGTTTCTGGGGTCACTCTACTCCATCCCCATCCCAGATGCTCTTCTCCCTGGAGCATCTGAGGTCAGGAGAGGTGGGGCCTCCCTCCCAGGGGACCCCAGCCCCTCGTCGGAAGCCCAGCGTGTTAGCTATCTCATGCTGCCATAGCAACATTCCACAAGCCAGGTGACGTAAACCACAGAAACGTGTTTTCTCATGGTTCTGGCTGCTGGAAGTCCAAGATCAAGGTGCCGGCAGGGCTGGCCGCTGTCTCCCGACTCCCCTCTCTTTGGCTGGCAGGTGGCCGCCGTCTCGCTCTGTCCTCACGCGCCCTTTTGCTCTGTGTGCGTGCACTCTGTCTCTTCTTCTAAGGACAGCAGTCCTTTTGGATTAGGGCCCAACCTCGTGACCTCATTCACCGTCACTGTGTCCTTCAAGTCCCATCTCCAAAACCAGTCACATGGGAGTTAAGATTTCAGCCTATGACTTTGCAGGGTCCTAATGCAGTATTTTATTCCTTCCATCAAGAATGTATTGAGCACCTTCTCTGTACTGGGCACTGGGATAAGGCACTGGGTCCCTCTTATTGCTGAATCCTTCTCCCTGTTCAAGGCAGAACCCTTCCCTCGTTTCTTTTTTTTTTGTCTTTTCCCTGCATGCATGTGTGTGTGCCTGTGTGCGTATCCTTCTTTTCAGCCTAACATTTTGTTAAAAGGAAGAAGGGATATCTTCTTTCTTTGTAAGTTTTATCTTATTTATTTATTTGGCTGTGTTGTGTCTTAGTTACGGCATGCAGGATCTTGGTTGCATAACACAGGATCTTTTCAATGAGGCGCACAGACTCTCTGGTTGCAGTGCTCAGGCTTGGTGGCTGCAGTGCCGGGGTTTCACTGCTGTGTAACATGTGGGATCTNATCTTCTTTCTTTGTAAGTTTTATCTTATTTATTTATTTGGCTGTGTTGTGTCTTAGTTACGGCATGCAGGATCTTGGTTGCATAACACAGGATCTTTTCAATGAGGCGCACAGACTCTCTGGTTGCAGTGCTCAGGCTTGGTGGCTGCAGTGCCGGGGTTTCACTGCTGTGTAACATGTGGGATCTCAGTTCCCCAGCCAGGGATCAAACCTGTGTCCCCTCATTGCACAGAGGATTCCTTACCATTGGGAAATCAGGGAAGTCATCAGCCTAACATTTTTAATGGAAAATTTCAAACACAGAGAGTAGTATAGTGAACCCCATGTGCCCATAACCCAGCTGCAGCAATTATAAACTCATGGCCTATTTCATTTCATTCATACCCCAGCGTTATCAGTATCTCCCACCATTACCCTCCTCTGGGATTATTGTGAAGCGAATTTCAGGCATAATATGTAATCAACAACATTTTAGTGTGTATCTCTAATAGATGAAAAGAACACTCTGAAATAGAACTTCAGTACTATCATCTTTAGCATTATGGAGCTAGTTATTTAATGCAATCAAGTTTCCTTGATTCTCTATCTAAACTTTCTTTCACAGCGTTTTAAGTCAGAACCCTGGTGAGGATTATGCGCTGCCATTGGCTGATGCGCCGGAGTCCTCTGTAGGGCCAGCCCCACTCCCTTGTGGCATTTTTGTTGAGGAAGGCAGGTTGTTTGCCCTGAGAAGTCTCCTGCAGTCTGAATTCTGGCGATTACGTCCCTAGGAGACTGTTTAACATGATCCCCTCTCTCTCTCTTACATTTCCTTTAATTGGCAGTAAGATCTAGAAGCCTAATCAAATTCAGGTTCTGGTTTTTGGCCAAAATGTTTTATAAGCAGAGCTCTGCGCCTCCATCAGAGGCATGTAATGTCTAGTTGTTACTCTTTGGGTGGTATTATTAATAGGAGACATCAACGATCATAGCCTAGAGATTACAAAATAGTAGCATTTTATCTCTTCTTTTATATGTGGAAACACTTACAGAAAACTTGCCCCCAACAATTATTTGGTTACCCTGAGGTATAGTTGATAAAGGAAAGACAGGAGAAATACTTAATTATCTTCCTTTATTTACCACTTTTAATCTTAATGGGTTGACTCTAGCATCTTCCTAAGTTGAAAAAATTTTAATATCATTGCAATCCAAAGGATTTAAATGTACTGTGTGCATTTAAATCCACTGCAGTTGTTACTCTGCTCAACACTCAAATCGTCCCATTGGCCAGAGGGAGCATTTTGAAATTGGCCCAAACTCATCTTGTACATTTTCTGTCCCTGACCTACAATCAGCTATTTCTCCAAGGAGTCTTGGTTCCTTTTAGTGAGAAATGATATTTAGAATCTGGACACTGGCAATGCTTATTACCATTGAGTAGGTCCTTGTTTCTAAGCCTTTTCAACAAACAGAGCTAAGAAATATTTTTTTAACGCTAAAATGCATCATGGGTTCATTTCATTTCAAATGTAGGTGCATTTATCTTTTTCATTGAACTTCCTTGATATCATAGCTGTGTCTACGTTCATTCTTGCTGGTAATCCAAGTTCCCAACACCAGTATAGCTTCCCATCCCCTAATATACACCCAAGAGTCTCAGAATTGTGATACCAATGCCGCAGACAGCTGTATGATTATTGAAAATTGTTTTCGTGCTTCTCCTTTCAATTCTTCTTGTCTCTACATCCTACTAGGGATAGACTATCAAATTACTGTGTTTTAAAAATCTCTTTAGTTTCTTTATGTATAATTATGCTACCAACTGATACAGGATTCTATTCATTCACTGTACACTGCTGTTAAGTTTTGAGAAATTGCTTATCGAATTTAAATCTTTTTATTGTGGTATAGTTGCTTTCCAATGCTGTGTTAGTTCCTGCTGTACAAAGAAGTGAATCAGATGTATGTATACATATATTTATCCCCTCCTTCTGGAGTCCTCCTGCTACCAGCCCCCCATCCCCCCATCTAGGTCACCACCCAAGCCGAGCCCCCTGCGCTATCCTGCTGGTTGCCACTGTTTTGTACCTGATAGTGTATGTAGGTCAGCTTCTATCCCCTCCCCTTCCCACCCCCTGTCCACACATCTGTTCCCTACATCTGCATCTTTATTCTATCTGTCCTGCAAATAGGTTCATCGCTACCATTTTTCCAGATTCCACATATGTCTTCTTTTACTTATGTAAAATACTGACATAGTTCCAAAGCTAAACCTCTAAAAGGAGGCATATTCTAAGAAAGTCCAGCTTCAGTCCCTTTCCTTTCTACCCCAACCCCCTCCCTCCATCCATAGGTCATCTTCTGTCTTTGGGTTTTGCACTTTCATTGACCATTAATGTGAGTAAATGTGTGTGTGTCTCCTACCCTTGTCTTAGGCAAATGGAATCGTACTGTACCCTTGCTTTTACCACTGTATCTTGCTTTTAGTCACTTAATAAAATATCCTGGGGACTACTCCATGATGTTACATAGAATATTCCTCATTCTTGTTTTGGAGCTGCATAAATAGTCCATTTTGTTGATTACTCCAATTCATTCAGTCAGCTCCCTATCACTGAACATTTGGGCTGGTTTCCATTCTGTGGCTGTTATAAATAGTGCTGCCTTACATAGCCTGGTGCATATATATGTCCCTTCATATTTTTGCCAGTGTATCTTTAGGATGGTGGCTCAGACAGTAAAGAGTCTGCCTGTGATGTAGGAGACCCAGGTTTGATCCCTGAGTCGGGAAGATCCCCTGGAGAAGGAAATGGCAATCCACTCCAGTATTCTTGCCTGGAGAATCCCGGAGATGGAGGAGCCTGGCAGGCTACAGTCAGTGGGGTCGCAAAGATTCAGACTTGGCTGAGAAACTAACACACACACACACACCCGTCTGAGATAGAGTTCCAGAAGTCAAGTTGCTAGGTGAGAGAATAAATGACTGAATTTTGCTAGATGCTACCAAATTTCCCTGCTTAGGGATTGTGCTCTTTTGCGTGTCTTGCTGCAGAGTACTAGAATTCCTACTTTCCCTCAACTTCATGTGTTGTCAGACCTTGCATTTTCCCTACTTGAGGGATGAGAAATAATTTCTCAGTGGAGTTTTGATTTGTATTTTCTTGGTAAGAGCGAGGTTTAAATCTTCTGAAATGTTAAAGAGACATTGTACTTAGGAATCCTCCCCTCTCTCTCCCTGCCTAGCAACTGCCACCTTGGCATATGAAGATGAACTGGAGAGAATGAAGGACTGAATGAATGGAGAGATTGTTTGCCAAACACCTAAAGCAGAGAAGAGAGGTCTTAGCCAAAGTAATAAAACAGTATAGCAGAGAAGGAAAATGAAATAGTGACCAGCAAAGAAAAGGCTTGAGCTTCCCTCTCTGGCGAGTTGAGGTTGGGCTTTGTTGATGTGACCACTGAATTGAGAGTAGCCCTGGCAGGCAATAGTGGCTCTGTGATCTGTGGCTTCCCGCAAAGCAAGTGAGGACATCACAGTCTAGCCACCAAAGAGGCTGGGCCTGTGATGAATGGAAGCCAAGAGGGAGTCCCCGCTCTCTCCTGAGACTCATTACCTGCCTGGGGACCCAGGCATACAGCAGTAGGCAGGCCCCTCCCCACCTCCAAGAGCTCTCACAAGTCCACTGGGAAAGCAGAGGAAAACATTAGTCATTTCAGCGACATGAATGGATGGGTTTTGAAAACGGGTTACCCAGGAAATAATAATACCTATGGGCAATTTGTTCTTTCAGTGTTTGATAGAGGTGCTGTGTAATTTCTTGTTTTCTCCAAGCCTCAACTGCCTGGTAATGGGATAATAATCCCTGCCTGTAAAATCAGGATAATAATGGCTATCTACCTTTTAGTGTTGCAGTTGTCAGGAGGATAATCCACATTAAGCCCAACACGTAGTAAACTCGATTCCAGGGAGCTCACACCAGTTGGCTGTGGCTGGCGTTGTGCACTGCAGGGGGACTGGGAGACAGAAAATTTGAACTTAACTGGTGGCTCAGTTGGTAAAGCGTCTGCCTGCCGTGTGGGAGACCTGGGTTCAGTTCCTGGGTTGGGAAGATCCCCTGGAGAAGGGAACAGCTACCCACTTCAGTATTTCGGCCTGGAGAGTTCCACGGACAAAGGAGCCTGGCACAGAGTCGGTGACTGAGCGACTTTCACTTTCCTGCTCTAACTCTACTAGCTCTTGATTTACTCTCTTAGCCTCAGTTTTTCCTCTGTAAAATGGGGGTGATTTCATGAATGGTGTGCACATTTAAATAAGATGATACACGTAAAAGCAGTTAGTATCCTTAATCAGCAGTATGAGTTGTCTACTATTAACCTCATAATTCTTCTTTATCTTCTTTGTTAAGTGACATTTCTAATGTAATTTACTATGAAGAATGCCTGATGATTATTTTAAATTTCTTAGAAGGGTTCTAGAATTGAGAGAGGAAAGCTGTGGTACATTTGGCTATTAGTTTATGAGTCTGACTACTTGGGGAAATCTGCAAAAACTTCCAAAGATAGGAGTGTTGTGTAGCTCTTTATCCCCTTTCCTTTCCAGTCTTGTTCAGCACATTTTGGCAGCTGGTAGCACCATGGTAAGGGGAGCTTAAGGAAGCAGAGTTTCTTTTAAAACGAGGAGGTGGTTTAGGGTAAAGTCTCTGGATTTTTGCTGTCTTCCTAGGTCTGAATCCAAGCTCTACCACTTGCTCATCCTAGTTAGTTAGCAAAGCCTAGTTACTCAATCTCCTTAAGGCTCCGCTTTCTTAGCTGTAAAATAGGGAAAAGAATAGCACCTTCCTCTCAGGGCTGGTGTTTGATGAGGAGTGAACGTGCCTTGAAGCTCAGCGTGCGACACTCAGCCCGTGGCCGCGATGGTGACGGTGGGAGCAGCTTTGGTGCTGGTCGTGATCAACACCCTCATCGTCGGTCTCAGGGAGGGAGGTGTCTTATCAGGGGGGTTGATGTTAGACTGTGCTACCAGGTAAACCCAGAATCTCAGTGGCTTAAAGACAGGCTACGCAGGCTACATGTGTAACGGGGCCATGGGACTCTACTCCTCAAGGTCACTTCCGTCTAGACCCTCACTTTCACAGTCACCAGCTGCACATCACGCGCTGGCTCTTCATGTTCCCACGTGGACATGACACACATCATTTCTGCCCTCGATTGATTGGTCAAGGCGGTCACGTGACCTTGCCTAACCCAAAGGGTGGACCATGAAGTCCAACCATGTGGCCTGAAGGTGGAGCTCTGGACTAGCTCTAATCACCATCTCAGGGCCAAGGGTCTGACTGTGGGAAAAGGCAGGAGTGATGGGAAAGGTGGGAGAGAGTGGGAAGATGGGTGGAGAGAGGTTGGGGGCTGAGATGGCAGCTTTGCAAGCTCAGAGCCAGCTGTGCAGTGTGCCTGGACCCTGTGGGCCTCGTGGTTTACCTGCCATGACTGAGAGCATGCTTCCATCCACTCACTGATTCATTCAAGCAGTGGTCACTCAGGGTTACACCCATCTTCCAAGCACGAGATTAGGGGCTGGGGACTCTGAGTTGTTCAAGACAAATAACACGGCCCCTGCGCTTGGAGAACTCACAGTGGAATGGACTGTGCGAGGCTCTGAGCTGAGCTTGGAGCTCCGACTGCAGTCCAGGGCCAGCGCTGTGTATGCGGGGCGGGAGCCAGGCTCATGCCTCTGTCAGAGGCCTGATAATTGAGTGAAGAACAAAGAAAGAACCAGTATGACCCAATATTAGCTGCACTTCAACCCTTCTAGAATGGCAGAGGACTTTGTTTAAAGGATTCTTTTCATTCCTCCCCTCCGGCCCTTCATAAAATTCCAAGTGATGTAACTGGACATTTCCATAAAAGTCCCAAAAGACAGAACTCACAGTTTAGATGGTTTATGTAATTCTCCATTCATTTTTAGTCCATGGGATTTTCCAGGCAATAGTCCTGGAGTGGATTGCCATTTCCTTCTCCAGGGGATCTTCCCAACCCAGGGATCGAACCTGGGTCTCCCGCATTGTAGACAGATGCTTTACTGTCTGAGCCACCAGGGCAGTCAAATGATGATTTGTTCAATCAGTGATAATGTAAGATGATACTGCAGGAATTGGCAACCCACTCCAGTATTATTGCCCGGAGAATTTCATGGACAGAGGAGCTGGTGGGCTACAGTCCATGGGGTCGCAGAGTCGGACACATCTGAGTGACTAACACACAAGATGATACTGAGTATTGATTTCACAGATTTAAGGCAAAATGGTTAATTTGTTAGAAAATTTGAACTTATCAGTAGTTTCTTAAAATTATGAGATTCATCAGTTAGAATGCTTACTTTTCCCCAGTGTCATCTTAGTCAAGCTGCATAACCTGGTTGAGCCTCAGTTTTCTTATTAAAATTAGGATTATAGTTTTATAAGGTTATTGTGAGGATCACAAGTGAGTGGATCTTGAACTCTGCCTAGAAGAAGGAGCTCTGTGATTAGTTTTTCTTCTTCCAATAAGCCAAAGAGATAGTGAGATAAAATATCAATGTATATTTCAGATGCTAAAAACAGAGTTTTAAAATATTGTTTTATATAAGCAATAACCACATTTTTATAACTTCAGAGCAAATAGGATACAACAAATTTATTATTTTTTATACTCCAATTAAGAACGATAGACACTAAAGTGTATTATTGTTTTTCTTTTTAAATTAAAGACATGTTCAGCAATCATGTTCACCCACAATTTCCATGGTTATATAAATTGAATAAGCAATGAAAAATTGTTAAGAAAAGGTTTTAAGCAAAGACGTTTCAAAAAGTGAAGCAATGTTTTCAAATGATGTCACAGGATGGCTATTTGTCCTATTAAGTGTAATTTTGTTCTTCTTCTGCTCCCAAGTTTAACCTCCTTTTCCCTTATTTCCCCCTTTTTCCCCAAACCTAATTATAGATTGAGGTGGTTTATGTTAGCTAAATAAAAATAATCATAACTTCATTTTAATTTGCTTCTTGATCACTTTGTTAGGGAATCTGATACTAGAATAAAAAAATCTTGCTCCTGACCCTATCTTCAAGGTCTAACAAAATGCCTGGCACATGGTAGGCATTCAGAAAAAAGTGATTGAATGTAGGATTGAGATGCATCTGGTATGTGATGGTATGATCAGATTAAACACTGATACAGCTCAGAACTAGCAGTGGTGTGCATGCGTGCTAAGTTGGTTCAGTCGTGTCCGTTTCTTTGTGACCCCACGGACTGTAGCCCACCCGGCTCCTGTGTCCATGGATTCTCCAGGCAAGAACACATGTCCTCCTCTAGGGGATCTTCCCAATCCCGGGATCAAGCCCACGTCTCTTAATGTCTCTGACTTTTGCAGACGGGTCCTTTAACACTAGCACCACATGGGAAGTCTCCTGAGCTAGCAATAAATCGCTATTACCCTGTGGCCCCTCCAGCGTCCCTCCTATATCCCTGGCCCCTTACCTGTGGACATCCCTTGACCCTGGATTCAGTATTCAGGGGGTGGGATACTTTATAGGCCTCACTCCAAACCTCTGGTCACCCTCAGCTCTGGTAGGCCAGTGCTTATGTCGCATCGTGATATATCTTTAATATAAATCTTCAATTAAATTAATATTCTATGTGTTGGTTTAATGATATCTACCAGCCAGATGGGTTTCCCTGGTGACTCAGTGGTAAAGAATCTGCCTGCAATTCAGAAGACACAGTTTCTATCCCTGGGTTGGGAAGATTCCCTGGAGGAGGAAATGACAAACCATTTCAGTATTCTTGCCTGGAGAATCCCATGGACAGAGGAGTCTGTGGGCTATAGTCCATGGGGTTACAAAAGAATCAGACACGACTGAGAGACTAAACAATAAAAGCCCTGATATAATAAAAGGTGGGAAAAGTAGGAGGAGGATGAGAGTGAAAAAAGGAGGAAAGTTGAAAACAAAGGGAAGGTAGAAGACTCAGGTGACATAGAAAAGAACCAGGAGGAAACCCAATATAAGAAGATCCACCTGCAAGGATCTGTTTCAAACAGTCACCTTTCTCCTGTGCACACCATCGGTTCAGACCGTCTTCCCAGGATGGTGAGTGAAAGCTCCTTGGAAAGTATATGGTACATGTCTAGAACCGTAATTACTATTTGCAATGCTGACACCATTGTCTGACAAAATACTGTGCCAAACATTTCCCTTCTTTTGCCCTTGGTATTGGCTTACGTTAGGTAAAATACCATTAGTCAGATTCATATCCAGCCTATGTGAAATCCTATTACAGTGCACTCCAAGGCAGGGGAAATCTAAATTGTTTCATTGTGCTTGTATTCCACTGTATTAAATATTGCTGAAAATCTGGTACTTGCGAATCTTTTGGTGTTTTGTTGAAAAGACTTACACACTAGTTTAGAAAGCCTTAAAGAACTGCTGCTGAATGTGTGAACTGCTTTTGTTTGGATCAGAGCTGAGTTTTGAAAACTTTGCCCTGCTAAACTCCAGAAATTGAAAGGAAGTTCAATGGTCAGAAATGTTTGGGAAGTACATGTGTGGTAGAATATTCAATTTCTGCGAAGTCATGTATTTTTTTTAATTAACTTTTTTAACACCAAGTTTCCTCAAACCTCTCGATTTTTTCATGGAACATCTAGCATGGAATAGGAAGTTTGAGAAATGCAAATGCTGGCACAGGGTATTCATTTTTGGATCTGTAGAGGATCTGCTATGCATTTGGAGATGGGCCAGGCTGGCAAAACAAAGACAAATACGGCCCAGTGTTGTCCCTGAAAGGCTGGCTAGAGGAGGAGATACAAAGCAAATGATCTTACAGAGTTGTTTTGGTTTGTTTTTTAATTGTGGGAAAACAAGAGACAAAGCAACTGAGCAGGAAAGAAGGGAGGTTAGGACCATGTCTGGAAAATTTCCCTGGTGATAAAAGTTTTGCTGCAGGAATATATTCGTGCATAGGTCAGATATTGGAGATTTATAAAATAGCCAGAAAGGGAATAAGACGATCCTTTCATGCTTCCTCTTCTAAAATAATTTAAAATACACCCCGGCGATATTAATGCCTCCTATTTCAGGATGTTGGATATGTGTTGACACGTCCTCCTTGCAACAGGTCACTCTCATTTCAGATAGTTTCATGGAGGGCGAGTAGTGGCCGTGGAGATAATCTGCATTTGTTTTCCTTTCACACAAATACACACCCACAATTTGGGTCTCAATTGGACATCTGCTTAGATCCTAGCTCTCTTTGCAAGGCTGGACAGGGATTTAATAAATGTGCCGGGTTTCCCTGGTCGTGAACTTGTTTTTTCCTGTATCCAACATGCACACTGGCATGGCCTTTATTAACTAGACATTCAGTGGATAGGGAGTGGGAATAGACTGGACTCCTTGATGTGGTTCCAAATATTGCTGGCTTTTTCAGCCTTAAAATCAACTGCCCAAAGACATCCAAACGTCTTTGGTGTGTTCCACACATACCAAATACACTAGGTGTGCAGCAGCGCCACTACAAACGCCGAAGGGAAATGGTGTGTGTGTGTGTCAGTGTGTGTCTGTGTGTGTCTTCCCCAACTCCCGCTTCAGCAAAAGAGAGGGTGTGTCCTCCACTCTACCGGTCAATTCATATTCATAATTTTGTTTAAGTTTTACAACAACTGTAACAGGTAGGTATTACAAGGTTTTTGCCATTTTTACTGGCGTGAAAACTGAAGAACAAAGAAGTTGGGGATTTATCCCAGGTAAGAGGTAGAGTGAGAAATAAAATAGGAGTTGTGCTTCATTCCAAAGCCTAAAGACATTTTCCACTTCACCCACTACAATGCTAGAATAATGGGATGACTAAGACATATTTTATATTATTCTAAAATAATTCTAATTTAGGTGTGCTAAATTGACAAGAGTTATTTTAAGCAAGATGTATTAATATTTTCTTTTCCTAATAAAAGCAGCATAACATTACTTACATTGTTCCAAATGGTTCTAAACAGAGTTCATCATTTCTTTACATTTCTCCTTTTCTATGATAAATACATTCTTTGAAATCATCAATCCACTTCCTTTTGAATAAGGAGAGAATGGGCTAGAATTTAGGGTGGTACTTCAGTTCAGTTCAGTTCAGTTGCTCAGTCGTGTCCGACTCTTTGCAACCCCATGAATCGCAGCACACTAGGCCTCCCTGTCCATCACCAACTCCCAGAGTTCACTCAGATTCACGTCCATCGAGTCGGTGATACCATCCAGCCATCTCATCCTCTGTCATCCCCTTTTCCTCCTGCCCCCAATCCCTCCCAGCATCAGAGTCTTTTTCAATGAGTCAACTCTTCGCATGAGGTGGCCAAAGTACTGGAGTTTCAGCTTTAGTATCATTCCTTCCAAAGAACACCCAGGGCTGATCTCCTTTAGAATGGACTGGTTGGATCTCCTTGCAGTCCAAGGGACTCTCAAGAGTCTTCTCCAACACCACACTTCAAAAGCATCAATTCTTCGGCGATCAGCCTTCTTCACAGTCCAACTCTCACATCCATACATGACCACAGGAAAAACCATAGCCTTGACTAAACGGACCTTAGTCGGCAAAGTAATGTCTCTGCTTTTGAATATGCTATCTTGGTTAGTCATAACTTTTCTTCCAGGGAGTAAGCGGGTTTTAATTTCATGGCTGCAGTCACCATCTGCAGTGATTTTGGAGCCCAAAAAAATTAAGTCTGACACTGTTTCCATTAGTTTATGTAGGCTGTTGTGCTGTCGTGTTTTAACTTTCTTTTTTAAAACAGTAAAAACAACTGTTAACAGTTTCACTGAAATACTTCTCTGGCTATAGTCACTAAAAATATTTTTGTTACTTAGTTTTTAAATTAAGAGTCAGTGACTATAATTTCACCGATGCAGTAGGGATTAATACTATGATAGGATTTATCTCCTGTTCTGAAGAACCTCATAGCACACACCTCTAAAAACGGAAACAATATGCAGCAGGACCTGGAAATGGAGTGTAGGGAGAGGTGGGAATGTAAGTAGGGAGCCAAACGGGTGCAAAGCTTATCAGTTCAGTTCAGTTCAGTTGCTCAGTTGTGTCTGACTCTTTGCAACCCCATGAATCCCAGCACACCAGGCCTCCCTATGCATCACCAACTCCTGGAGTTCACTCAAACTCACGTTCGTTGAGTCGGTGATGCCATCCAGCCATCTCATCCTCTGTCGTCCCCTTCTTCTCCTAGCCCCAATCTTTCCCAGCATCAGGGTCTTTTCAAATGAGTCAATTCTTTGCATGAGGTGGCTAAAGTTTTGGAGTTTCAGCCTCAGCATCAGTCTTTCCAATGAACACCCAGGACTGATCTCCTTCAGAACGGACTGGTTGGATCTCCTCGCAGTCCAAGGGACTCTCAAGAGTCTTCTCCAACACCACAGTTATTTGTTAATGTGGTGAATTACATTGATTGATTTGTGGATATTGAAGAATCCTTGCATCCCTGGGATAAAGCCCACTTGGTCATGGTGTATGATCTTTTTAATGTGTTGTTGGATTCTGATTGCTAGAATTTTGTTAAGGATTTTTGCATCTATGTTCATCAGTGGTATTGGCTTGTAGTTTTCTTTTTTTTGTGACATCTTTGTCAGGTTTTGGTATTAGGGTGATGGTGGCCTCATAGAATGCGTTTGGAAGTTTACTTTCCTCTGCAATTTTCTGGAAGGGTTTGAGTAGGATTGGTGTTAGCTCTTCCCTAAATTTTTGGTAGAATTCAGCTGTGAAGCCGTCTGGACCTGGGCTTTTGTTTGCTGGAAGATTTCTAATTAAAAACAGTGGTTAGATGCCACGAAGTAAGTGGCAATGCCTTAGCTATATGTGTGTTGTCCAGCCTGAGAGCTTCTTCCATCCTTGTCAAGGGGAGTGCTAACCTTCTCTCCTTTCATACAACACTGTCCTATTTTATTAACTGTTTCTCTCCTTGAACTTTTTTTTATCAATCCAACCACCAGAATCATTTTTCAAGGAAATCTTTCCATGGTTTTGTTGTTTACTGGACAAACTAAACATCTTTGGAGGGCACATTCAAGGCCTTTTGTAACCTGAGCCCAGCCTGCATCATCAGGTTCTTGTCTAACACTGCTGCCCACCCAGACTAATATACTCCTGCCACACTGAGCAATTCCCAGTAGCTGCTTCATGTCTTCCTGGCTTCTTCTTCTTCTTCCTGGCTGCCTCATGTATTCACTCTGCCTAGAAGACCCATCTTCTGTGCCCTAGCTCAGAAAGCTTTTTCTCCTACTTTCAGCAGAGACCAGGTATCATCATATTCATAAAGCCCCCATCATCGTTCTCCAGCCAAACCCATTGCTCGCTCTGCTCTGTTTCTCCAGGCCTCTGCACACACTGGCATTATAGCTCTTGTATCATATGGAAAGGGGTTAATTATTTGCCTGATTCTTCAAGGAGGCTGTGAGTGAGCATTTTCATTCTAGTATATAAGGCCTAACAGAATGTGTTCCATAGTGTTTTCTGATTTAATGAATAAATTATTGAATTCACTTAAATAATTGTTTATTGCTTATTTGTTATCTTGTTAGGCAAAATATCTAGATAGATGGCCACCAAACTTGAGGGTCAGTTTGAGACGGTCCGAATTAAATTATAGCCTATGTAGGACAGAGAGATTTACTGGGGTAGAGAAAATAGCATTGATTTTAAATGTACACCCCACATAAAAATTATAAGGAAAGATGCTTTGAAATGTAGATGTGGAAGAGAAATGGAGCTGCTTCATCTCTGGGCAACTCTACGCTGGATACATAGGGGGTTGACATGCATTTACGTAGATAATGAAGATATGATGTTTCTTAAATGCAGTACCAGGGAGGCCAACTGAAATACGGTGAAGTGTTTGAGTCTGATGAATGTCAAAGTCTTCGCTGCAACATCAAGTGCTTTAGGCAGTCACCATGGGAGAGTTTGTCCCATATTAAGGACAGCTCCTTGGAGGAGATAAGCCTTGAGAAAGACTCCCCTTTACCCCTACCCCCACCAAACATGGCCCTATTTTAATCCCTCATGGCTTCAGATACAATCTTTTGATTTATGTGTGGTGGATCTGACTGCCTGTGTTTTGAACTTTTATGTTTAAGACAGTACCTTATAGAAGGATTTGAAGTTCTCAAGTCAGACTATATTCAGAGAAGAATTGAAAAGCTAGAAACTTTCAACCAGCATTTTCTTAGGCCTTAACTGACCCTCAGGTGACTTAGTTGATAATGAACTCTTTCAAGTTTTTATCCTTGTCATCTACTAATATTTTATATTTACCTATCAGATATGTGGAAAGGGTTTAGAAGACATAGATGAGAAATGACTCCTTCAAATTAAAAAATCCATAATTAAAAAAAGTATGATACTGTGTTGTGAGAGTAACATCCTTTGCTAAAAAGATTTGGATTAATCATGATTTTTATCTGACCAGTTAACTTATTTTTTATTTGCACGCATAAGCAACAGCAGCTTGTGTTGAAAGATACTTCTTTGTAGTAATAGGATACTTCCGCATTTGCCGTCTTCCTGTACCTTCCCAGCAGTCTGGGATGGGGGACTTAATATACCTATTTTACAGATGAGGACTCTGAAATGCTGAGATGTTCAGCAGTTTTCGAAAAGAAGCAAGAGGCCTGAATGAAACTTAAACCTAGATTTTGTGACTCCTATTTTAATGCTCTTGAGTGGCATCAGTTCAGCTGAGTTGTTCAGTTGTGTCCAACTCTGCAATACCAAGGACTGCAACACACCATGCTTCCCTGTCCATCACCAACTCGCAGAGCATGCTCAAACTCATATCCATAGCTCCTGGATTTTCATCCAGCCTCCATCATATCTACTTACAAATGTGATTTGGAGTAAGTTGCTATCCTCTGAGCTTCAGTTTTTTTTTTTTTTTTTATCAGTAAGATGGGCATGATGGTATCTCTCTCTCTGGATGCTCTTAACTTCATTCAGGAAACACAGAATGTAAGGAAGTAGGTAAAACTAGCAAATATAAATAAATGTAATTGATTCCCTTTATGTGGCTGAAATGTAGGGTGGGGAGCTGGAATGCTGGAACTTGACAAACCTACTTGAGATCTCATGGAATTTTCATTTAACCCTGAGGGCAATGGAGACCACTGAAGGTTTATGCAGCAGGAAGCAACAGTTAGAACTGGACATGGAACAACAGACTGGTTCCAAATAGGAAAAGGAGTCCGTCAAGGCTGTATATTGTCACCCTGCTTATTTAACTTATATGCAGCGTACATCATGAGAAACGCTGGACTGGAAGAAACACAAGCTGGAATCAGGATTGCCAGGAGAAATATCAATAACTTCAGATATGCAGATGACACCACCCTTATGGCAGAAAGTGAAGAGGAACTAAAAAGCCTCTTGATGAAAGTGAAAGAGGAGAGTGAAAAAGTTGGCTTAAAGCTCAACATTCAGAAAACGAAGATCATGGCATCCGGTCCCATCACTTCATGGGAAATAGATGGGGAAACAGTGGAAACAGTGTCAGACTTTATTTTGGGGGGCTTCAAAATCACTGCAGATGGTGACTGCAGCCATGAAATTAAAAGACGCTTACTCCTTGGAAGGAAAGTTGTGACCAATCTAGATAGCATATTAAAAACCAGAGACATTACTTTGCCAACAAAGGTCCGTCTAGTCAAGGGTGGTACTTGGAACTCATCAATGTATGCCCTGTTACTATTGGGAGACACACACACATACACAAAGGGACAGGTTTTCCAGAATCTTTTAAGTTGACCCTTAAATATTTAGTGATTTAGAAAGAGTTTCATCATTGAAAATATTTTTCCTAGACTACTGATTAAAAGACAAAGTACTGATGCTGAGGTTTTCTTTATGGTACTGAACATATGCTGTCCATAATGAAACAAAAGGAATGAAAGTTAAAATAAGCAATGTTTCAAGTTGATTAAGAAAAAACTTAACTTCTGAGCAATGACACAATGAAATAAGATTTAGAGGGAAATAAGATGTACCAGTGGTTCTTAAACAATTAGGGGCAGCTCCTTTGAGAATTTGGTGAACACTAACAACTCTCTTTTAGAAAAATAGAAATATACAGTCACATTTTATATTCAGTGCATTTGTTAGTCCCTGAAACTCACTCATAGACCTGACTTGGAGGCTTTGATGTAGTCCCGAAGACCTTGAAAAATAAACAAACAAAAATATGTCCAGAAAGAAGGGCAAACGTGACATAAGTTCTCAAGATAACTTCGTGTCTCTATTAACCTGTGATTCCAATGGCTCAGTTTTTAACGCTGCTCTAAAATCCTTGCCCCAAGAATGTTGTTTCCTATTTGAGACCTTAATAAAAATTCCCGGAGTATTAATGGCCTGAAGACTTCTGCCTTTCTCTTGTAAGAAAAGCCAGGGAACCTAAACCACAGGATTGGAAATGTTTGTATTAACTCCAGAATTTCTGTAGTCCAGCATTTCCCAAATATTACTGTGCACACACATCATCTGGGGATCTTCTCAAAACATATCGTCTGGTTCAGAAGATCTGGGGATGGGATCTAGGATTCTGCAAATTCCCAGGTGATGTTGATACTATTAGTCTATGGGGCACACTTACTATTAATAGTAAGACTGGTTCTTATCTTGACCGCAAAGCACTTTAGAGCAGCCCCTCCCATTCTCCTGTCTTATATATCTTGAGCTGTCCCATCTCACCACTCAACTAGACCCCAAACCTATACAAAGAGGAAGATGTCGCCAGGTGTTAGATAGAGAGAGTAAACTGACTTTTTTCCTTTGTATAAGACCAACAGTGTTCTGAGTTTTGTGTTAAATAGTTCTCTATCTACTTCTGTGGCACTTAATGTTTTGTTGTTGTTCAGTCGCTCAGTCATGTCCGACTCTTTGCGACCCCATGGACTGCAGCATGCCAGGCTTCCTTGTCCTTCGCCATCTCCCAGAGCTTGCCCAAATTCACATCCATTGAGTTGGTGATGCCAGCCAACCATCTCGTCTTCTGTCGTCCTTTTCTCCTCCTGCCTTCAATGTTTCCCAGCATCAGGGTCTTTTCTAATGAGTCAACCAGGGTGGCCAAAGTGTTGAAGCTTCATCTTCAGCATCAGTCCTTCCAATGAATATTCAGGGTTGATTTCCTTTAGGACTAACTTGATCCGAGATGGATTACAAGTAATGTATATGAATGATTTATCTCTTTAAATGAGAGGAGATTTAAGATTTTCCCTTTAAAATCACTGCTTTCAAGAGAAGAGCAAGAGGTGGAATCAGAGTTAACAAGTACAGAAAATTACACTATCACAATTTAATAATTGATGCCAAGCCCATGCATAATTGTATCATCAATGTGTGTGCTGGAGTTAAGAACCACCACTCTCCTGAACAGATACCACTGCCATCCTTTGAATCTTCAAAATATGAATGAGTCAAAGATAAGCAAGGCCACTGATCAGAAAGATAGATTTATTTCTGAGCCAGAGAGTAACTTTCTGCATGTTAGCAACTGGTGAAAAATTTGTAGCAACTAGAGTTATTAATTATATTTTAAATTAAGAAAAGTTTAGTAATAGTTCTTAAAATGGGGGGTTCCACAATTCAAGAAGTTGTCACTTCATATTCGAGAGAATGAAAATCATGACTTTCAATAAATGTTCTCATAAAAAATATAAGGATAGTATTCAGTTTATCTTTAATAATATAAATATGTCTTTCACTATCCCTAGTTTATGGAAGTTAGGTGAAACAAAATTTGTTTTGACTAATTGTTTAAAGAAAATAACACGACCATGCAAAATGACAGTCCAAACTCAGCACAGAATAAAATATATGTCATATAACATTTTCAGCTTGTTTGTTTGTTTTGTGGCCATACCATGTGGCTTGTGGGATCTTAGTTACCTGACCAGGGATCAAACCCAAACCCTTGGCAGTGAAAGCCAAGGGTCCTAACCACTAGACCATCAGGAAATTCCCAGCTTGTTTCTATTTTAACTAGAGTATTTACTTGAAAAGCATGGCATTGTTTCTTTTAGAAATATTCACTTCCCCTGTCTACATGCACCAAAAATGATTCTCTCCTGCCTCTCTCTACAGTTAGAACTCTTACCCAGAAAGTTAGCAGGCATGAGATCGCAGGCACAAAAAACTGCCAATGGAAGACAACCGAATTATTAAAAACTGTGGAAGAACAAATGGGGAATCACAAATAATTTTCAATTTACTTCAATGTTTTACTTACCATTGTTATATTCTCTTATTTATTTCAACTTTTATTGTAAATTATGGAACATTTCAAAATGTCAGATACCCATATACCCACTATCTAGTTTCAACAGACATTAACTTTTGCAAGTTTGGGCCATTTATGGCAGCATTCTGTTACTCCTTGGTTTATTGTGATATTATGTGTTTGTCTCAGAGAAAATAGCTTGTTTGCCACAAATTGAAGTCTAAATGATAATCCTTTTTCTGTGGGCTTAAGATAGTTCTATTTGAGATGAATTATCCTTTCTTTGGCTCTTTTCTAGTCATGGTGCTTTGATACATAATTTTAGTTAAGCAATTGTATAACCTTTTCTATAACATTCTGGGCTTATGGAAGTTTAAAAATATGATCGACAAATGAAATGCTTACACTTGCTTATTCAATATCTTTTCCTATCGGATTTGCATAAAGTCTTACCTAGTGGAACCCACTTACAATGAAATCTTTTTTCCTTTTTACATATTATATTTAAAACAGCTATTTGAGTTAGATGATTCTGTGCTTTCCATGATAAAGTTAGTGGTTTCTTTTTCACTTCAAAAAAGGGCTTTTACTTTTGAGTTTTCTATGAATAAGTTTCACTAAATAAATATATATATATATACAACATGTGTTATATATATAAAACATGTATTATATATATATATATTTATTTAAGGAAAGGATCCTTTAGGAAGTGCCAACTCACTAAGGAACATCTGATGAATATTTTTCACTTCGACTGAATGACTTTTTACATGGAGATATATGCCACCATAAATGAAATACCACTATGAGAGAATCGGACCGACCTTTGCCAAAAATTAATTACTTTCTCACACAGAAACAAAATCTCCCCGGACCTCCGCCCCCATCCTACATCTAGGTGCAAGACGCCATTGCTTGGCTTTCAGAGGATATATAGGTATTCACAGGATATAGTAAGTAGGCCAGCCAGCATTTCCTGCTAGGTCATCTGGTGAGTTCTAAGTACCGCTCAGTATTTGCTTGAAAATTTCCAGAGATGAGCAACAGCCTTTACCCTCAAGGAATTAAAACACAAGTGGAAAGGGTTACGGAAGCATAAATCCCTTTGATTCTAGACAACAGTACTGAAAATGAATACAGAAAGTACAATAAAAATAACTACTGTGTTTGGAGACTGCCCACTGCATTTCACAAAGCGCTCTCACCCAAAGGCAAGGCCTATAGAGAGGTTCAGAGAGCCCTGGCTGTCCAAAAGGGGGCGAAATCAAATCTGGACGAGGGTGGGCACCTGGAAAAATTGCACGGTGGAGACGGCGTCGGAGACGGGCCTCGAGGCACCTACAGCGTTGCGCATAGTGGAGAGGCCACTCGGGATGGAAAGCTCCTCGCTTGTTCTAAAGGAAATTACACCAGGGGCCCATTCTATCAGCCAGGTTTTTAGAAGACCCCTGCAAATGCAGGGGTCCGACCTAGGAGGCATTTCTGCTGTGCATTTGACTAAGTTTGGATTTGACGAGCGCACGGGGGAGCTCGGGCTCACGCAGGTGGGCACTCTCTCCCTTTCTTAGCTCTCCTGACTCTCCGCGAGACGCTCCCACCCGAAAAAGGCTGCCGCTCCCCCGCAACAGATTCCGGCACTCCGGAGCCGCGCTGCAGTGTAGTGACCTGGGTCCGCCCAGCCCCAGGGAGGAGGCGCAGCGTCCAGCTCACGCACCGGGCTCTGGGAGCCGCTTCCCGCCCCCTCCCTCCCGCGGCCGCGGCGGCGGCTGCGGCGGCCAGAGCGGGGGGCGGGCAAGGGGCGGAGCCAGGGAGGAGCGGAGACGGCGGCGGCCCGGGCGGCGGCGGCAGGTGTGGACCAGGCGGAGGTGCGGGGTGTCCGCTCGCGTCCGCGCCAGCGAGAGGCCGGGACTCTGGGGTCCGGGCGGCCTCCCTGAAGGTGCTTCGCGGGCGGCTTCGACTCGCGCACAACTTGGGGCGCGGGCCAGGGACGCTCTGGTTGCGCGTCGAGCGCCGAGAGGAGAAAGACGCGCGGACCAAGAGGAGAAGCGGCGACCGGAGGGGAAGCGGGATGCCGCCCCTGTTTGGGCCCCCTCGCCGCCCCCGCGAGGCCGCACGGAGCTTTAGCGCCCAGCCCTACCGGCAGGTAAGCCAGGAAGCGCGGGACGCCAGGCGAACTCCGGGTCGAGAGGGAGCTTCGGGGCCTGGCACACGGCGTGCGCGCCCGGGTCCGAGGGCCGCGGGCGCCCGAGCGGGGATGCTGCGGCCGGGCCCGGCGCTTCCCGGGGCACCGCGGCCCTGGCTCTGCGCAGAACCGCCGCCTCCTCTCGCCCACATAGCAGGTTGTTTCCCTGGCAGGATCTCCGAAGTCCTAGGTTCTTCGCTCTCTTCCCCTAAACCGCGAAGAAGGAAATATGTGGCTTCAAGGGGCGAGTGCGGAGCGAGAGCTTTCAACCGCTGATGTTTCACGAGAGCTTAGTTGCTATTTAAAATTACTGCCGCTGTACAACTTGCGCGGCTTTCCCCTCTTAGAGTGAAGAGAAGTTGGGCGTGTATATTACATCCCCTCCTGGTAGGATTAGAGTTTGTTTTCCCCTCATACAGGTGGGAAAATGATGCTTTGTAAATCCCGGCGTTTCCAGCAGTATTTCACTGCTGGAAGAGCCAGCGATCCTACAGCGAGACAATGGCTGTCGCGAAAAACATGACAGAGACGTTCGTTTAATGCCGCTTTGGCAGGGGAGAAGTTAAGGAAAACTTGGCGTGAGTGACCTGTTACCCGGCTTCTTGCGGGACCGTTTTTGTTACTGCATTAAGTGGTATTAGGACTACAGTGACAGCTCAAGACCTACACTTGGGTTGGAGTTGAGGCTGTGGCTGAACACCCCTCATCGTCCGGAATCTCTAGTTTCTGGAGTCGGGCCTTTCAGCTTTGTTCATTGAAATCCAGGCAGCTTTGAAGTGAATTAGGAAAATGATCCTATTTTTTTCCTCTGGAGTTTATTACCTCTGCATTAAAATGTTTCTCTCATGGACAAAAATATGAACAGTTTTCTGTTTTATACTTTCTTTTAAATAAATGTTGCTTGAATCCGTAAAAATTATTGGAAATTGACAGCCAAGTTTAGATTTAGTTGTGGTGTTTTGTGTTTGGTTGGGGAAGGGACTGACTTTTAACTTATTATTCAAGCCTAATACTGATTATTTTTTCAAGCCTAATACTGCTTATTTTTCATGGTCTCCAGACATTAATCCTTAAGTGAAGGCCTTTATCTTGATTTTAAGAGATAGATATAAAAGTAACAGTGGCTTAAGCCCGTGCATAAAAACTATTGCCGCCCCCACTTCCTTTCTTAATTTGTGATAGAGCCTCATGAAAGTTGGACAACTTCCGTAACTTAGGGTGTAAAAAAACCGCATAAGTAGAATTTTAGACCCCGAAATGAAAGTTTTTTGTGTTTATCTTCGTAGAATTACCAGACTTTATGGAATTATCAGCATGTGATGTTTATCTTTATTTATGCCATATTAGGACTTTGTGGTAGATGCGGAAATATTGCCTACATAATAGGTAAAAGTGGGGAACCCTCAAGAAGCTCCTTTAAAAAGTACAGTTATTCACTGGGTGAAGTTTTATAGCTCTGAAAAGCCTGCATCAGACACAAAGCTTGGACTGATAATGTGAACTTTTGGCTCTTTTTGAAATTTTAAATAGATGATTAAGAAGGGAGATATAAAATGCTTTATTCTTGAGCATGTTTTTTAAAAGGCAAGTGGGAAGAAAAGTTAAAGGTATTGTTTTTGTACAGTGTAATAACTGGATAACTATTTCAGAAGCTCTATTTAGAAGCTCGAGAACGCTTGAGGAAGTAAAATTAAAAGGTAGCATAAAATTATGTATTTGTACTTTTAGAACTTTAATGAGAATGCATACTTGTAAATCTCAAATCCTCAAGTGAACAGTATTAAACTGAATGAAATAGAATTTTTCTGCATGTGATTTTTACTCAGGTTAAAAAATATTTATCTTGATTTGCCTTAAAATTTTTAAGTTATAGTTACATTTTGTTGGTAGCTATTTGGGATAATTTCAAGTACTTTAAATCATTTACATTGACAGTTTTCTTTATTAATAGATTTGTAAGATGTTTTTTACTTAGGACATTGATACTTAATAACAGTAGGTGTCATTAAATTTTTTATGTAATTTACATTGCCACGGTTTTTCTTCATTTAGTGTATCTAGGTAGTTTTAACATATAAACATCCATGGGGTCCCACCAAATTTAAACTGTAAGAAAGTAGAATAAATTCCTGATTACTAGCATTTCAGGAATGAAATCTAGCTTTAAGACCAAATGGCTTTTTGAAGACATTTTAGAATACATATAATGATATGATTTTTAGAGTTCTTTTATAGTTCTTTGAAATCTTAAAGTAAATTAGCAAAAGAACCAATAATTATATTTTAACAGTTTCGTCATGTATTTAATAGATTGCTTCCTTAGGAGTAAGCTCCCAAGTGTTTTAAACATTTGTATGAGAAGAAGGTCTGTTTTTTGTTGAAACGTATTTCTATAGACTAGGAAAAAAACAAAAAAACTTGTGGAGTCTAGAGTAGGTCAGTCTAAGAAACAATGAAATGTGAACTTTGTATTCTGAAGTGTATTTTCACTTGAGTACTTTAAAATTTTGTCCTTTTTTAAAAAACCTTTGAATAGAAAGTAAATCAGTTATTGCACTGGTGCAGTATAAGCTCCTTAATGTGTTTGCTTTATTCAAGAGTATGGAGACTTTTTTGTCTGTATCTTATGTGTGTAGTCCAGGCAATTATCAAAATATTTTTGGTGAGGAGTGGAATGAAGAGGGCTGGAAAACCAAGCATGGCTATGGTGTACATGTGTGTTGGTTTGCAGCAAGGAAAGGGTGAAAAAGAAGAGTTTGGGGTTAAAATTTATACACATCAATCAGATTCCCTGGTGCTTTCTTCTTCATTGTCTAATTGACTTTTTAGCCAGTATATAGTTACTGAGGTTAAAATACACAGTGGATACCAAAAAATATAAACTGGTTTGAAAATCCTTTCTCATGGCTTGATCAAATATTATCTATATACCACTTTCCAAGCTATTCAACAGTTGAGGACAGTTTATAAATTAAATGTATTATAAAAGTTAAATAATTTCCATTTGAGAGAAATGCCCCTTTTGAGGGACTTACATTTTAAAATCACAAATAGCACCAATCCTTTGAGTAAAATAAGAATGGTTATGTTAATTACAAATTATATTTTTGGAAAGGGAAAATGTAATTTTTATTGGCCTTGGGGGCTTTCAGTTTGTGGCCCAGTTTCCATTTTTTTTATCTGCCCTGCCTCTTACAAAGCACTGGATACTGAGAGAGGAAAGACTGAGAGGAGAAGATTAATGAAACAAGCTATGTGGGCTGAGCATAGTTCTGCCCTGTAAGCCTGTGTCCACATAAATTCAGAACCAGAAGAGAAATTCTGAGAGTCAGATTCCCCACTGTCCTCTTACACTGATTCCAGTGGCAGGAAAGGGAGTAGCCATCTTCTGCCATTTGCAAAACCAGCTTCAGATCCACAGCAAATCAAACCCACGAAATCTTTTAGTCTTGTCTAGTTCAGCCCCACTTCCTTGCCAAGGGCATAACAGCTGAAGTTAAAAGACTTACATTCAAACAAGAAAATTAGTGCCATTTGTTTATAGGCAGTAGCCTTGTTCAAACTGCTTTCAACCTTAATTGGAAAGAAAAAAAAAAAAACAGAATATTATTTGATTATAAGTTTTCCAGGGTAGTATGCAGGAGACTGTGGCTTAAGAATGCAGTTAGGTTTTTCACTTATCTTGAATTACTTATGGTTTACATTGTAGTTCTCTGGTTTGTGTGTGTGTTGGGGGTGGGGTGGGGAGTTACAATTTGAAAGTAGCGAAAAGTACAATAAAATGGTACATTTTAATATGACCGAGATGATATAGCACTGGTCACATAAAAGCTGTTCCAATACTGCTGAAGTAATTCTCTGTTGGACTTTCTTCCTCGTACTGTACATATAAGTTCTTTGCTTAGAAGTAATCCTGATTCTGAAAAGAGTAGCAGGAAAGGAAAAGAACTATGTCTAAAAACCAGTGTCATCTGACAATGGACATTTTAAGTTGTCTTTGTCAAGGTTCAGGTGGACTTTGGCCTCATTAATAAATTGGATATGTATAAAATAAGATAAATCAGCTCGGAAAGGCCTTTATCAGAAACGTGTGTGTGTGCTTTTCTAGTTGATCTAAATATGACATCCAGTGATCAGTAAAGACCAATTATTATTAGACATTTGAGGTGAAACTGATTTGGAGTTTAAAAGTTGATGCGAGTAAAGAATTGGCCCCCCTCACAAAGTCAAACTGGTAAAATCTTTCTAAAATAGCCCGAGATTTGTGATTTACAGTGCATGTTCGAGTGAAAATTCAAGTCATAAAATCATTATTAAATAACCCTGTGGGTTCTGGTAATTTTTTCCTTGTTTAAATCTGACCTTTTACCTATCGTCTCAACTTCATTAACTTAAAAAAAAAAGTCTCAAGAAACAGTAAGACTAAAGCAATGAAGGGTGTGAGAGCTCTTTGTTGTAAAACCTACCTAGAGTGAATGAAAAGCCTAGCATTTAAGTGGCTTTTAACTAGAATGGATTTTCAAGTAACTAACTGGTAATACTGTCACTTGACATTTCCTTTAAATATTCTGTGCTATAACTCAAAACTGATTTCCTTTTTATAGGTAAGAATGGAACTCTATTAAATTTAAAAAAGCAAAAGAAACAATGTATATAGCTTACAGCCTGACTTCTCATAGTTTAAAATACTGCTGCTGCCGCTGCGTGTTGGCCAGCACCCTAATAATGATAAGATTCTATGTTGTTTTATTATTTATTTTTGTTTTTAAAATTAGGATTTTCTAATGAAAAGAGTAACATTAATTTCCTTCTTAAGTGAATATCTTTGTGTATTAACTGTCAGTTATAACACCAATAGTTTGAATTGTAATTTGAAGTTAAAAAATGATAGGTTAGTATCTGGACTGATGTGTGAC
>SJYT01045318.1:307329-339362 GCA_006410635.1 Cephalophus harveyi
AATCTTTAAATATTAAATTAACCAAATAATATTTTCTTTCAGTATTGTAGCTTTTCAACCAAAAGTACTAAAAATATCTTTGTCAACAAAAGAAGGCTGTATAGAAAGGTAATGAAAAGAAATATAAAATAAGAGACTAACCAACTGGATTTTTTTAACGGTCTGGAGAAATAGCAGTAAATCATATTTATTGATGAAGATGAGCTAAGCTTTTGACAGAAGTCAGTTTCCTTTTAAAAGTATTTAGTAGTTGGTAACAGCTCATGTTCTCTTTTCCTTTTTTTTAATTAACACATTGTGGCAAAGAGACCAATGATACTAGAAAACTAATTTATCAATCAGTTAAGAACACTTCTAAAAACATTTTTTTGAAAAGTAAATCTTCTTTCTAAAGATGTTCATTATACTAACCATTAAGTGTTAGTATAAATTTTTTGCAAAATTTAGTAAAGAAGGCATGATATGAGAACTATATATTTCAGAAAAATACAGATATGCTGAATGGCTTTATTAGCTCACCTAAAAATGTAGTTTACACTGGGAATATTAGACTATAAATGGAATAGCATAGTTTATTATTGCTGCTTTTATTTCAGAACTCATGTTAATCTCGAACTAACACAAAACTTTTCCAGAACTGCCAGGGTTGGGGTTCATCTAGATCTTTTCTCAAAAACAAATATTAAAATGTGTCCAGTTCTTCTAATTACCAAAGCAGTAATGATGACAATTATAGCTCTCTTTATTAATCATTTTCTGTGTGCCATGTTTTATTCCATGTGCTCTATCTGAATTACCTGCAGTAATCTTCACAAAAGCCTTACTGTTGCCAGCCCAGTCTGGGCACCATGATTATTCCAGTTTTATAGACACGAAAACCATGGCCTGGTGAGAATAAAGGGTTCACAGCTAATAAAGAGTCTGAAACTGAGATACAAACTAAAATCTTTGCTGTGCCACCTCTCTGTTCTTGATTACTTTGCTGTACTTCACAGTTATTAAGCAGAATATTTGTGGAATTCTTGTAAAAAAAAAAAAAGAAACCTGGGAGTCATTTGTATAGCAGTTTGAATGTTCTCAGTTATAGCACTTTTTTTTCCTTTACTTTTTAGAAGTAGTTCAAAGCCTTTCATGTCCAAATTTGACAGATGACATAGAAGAGATACAGGTAACAATGTTTGTGACCGAAAGAAATAGGTAGTGTCTTTAAAGTACTAAGCCTGATTTTTAGATGACTTGTACATTTTCTCTGAAAATCATTTCAAAACCCTGTAAAGACAGTTTTTTGTGGCTGTTTTCTGGAACCACGGCACTGGAATTGCAGTATAGTTAAAACCTCTGGAACCCCGAATCCATAATAGGTGTTCAGTGAATATTTTTTGAAACAATGAATGTAGGGAATGAGTGAAAAGACATTTCTTTGTCCAGGAAAGTTGTAATATGCATTTGTGTGTTGAACTGTGGTAGACAAGTTGTGGGTAGTTTGCCATTAATTGTGCAGCTGGTACTGCACCTTCTTGAACCTCGGTTTCCTCTTTTGGGAAATGGAAAGAATTACATCTTCTTCAGTTATTGATGTGAACATTAAGTAAATGATCGTTCACTCTTCTTTATTGGTACACCTGACCTTTTGTGTGGGTACAAAGCCTATAGGAGATGTGAGGATTGAGGAAAATCTGTCAGAGCCTGCCATAATTAAGGCATGAGTTTAGAGTTCCTGTAACTGAACCCACCAGAGAAAGAGTCAAGGAATGAGGTGAAAAGTGGGCTTGAGCAGTAGAGGAAGGGACTTGTGTTCCAGTGCTGGATCTTTATAGTATTGAGTTGTGGCTTTAGGTAAGCCACCCGAGCTGTCGATGTGTAAACTGCGGGCACACCTCAGAGCTGCCTAAAAGTCTCTGAAGTGTGGTCCATCTTAACAGCTCTGCTTGCAAAGTTTCAAGTGCCTCCTGCCACAGTACCTCTTCTAAGGAACTTACGGGAACTCTCCTTGGGAGGACACTACCATTCCATACACACAGCCTCCACACCCTCCTCTCTTTCTCTCTCTTCCTTGCTTCGTTTTACAGGTTTGCACTACTTGGACCTAAGCTTTTCCTTTAGCACCATTCTCCATTTCCCTTGGCTTCTTCCACTGCTCTCTATGATGGCAAAAGAGATAGGGACCTGTTAATTTTTTATTTTGTAAAAGTTAAAGGTCCTGTACTTCTGAGCAGGATAATTGCAAAGGCCCCTTTCACGTCGTCTATGGGGTCGCACAGAGTCGGACACGACTGAAGTGACTTAGCAGCAGACACCACTTTGTGGTATCTGAAATTAAGTGTTGGGACTCAGGAAAAGAGCAAAAAGATCAGGCTAAAGAGTGGACTGAGTCAGTTTGCAGGCTGAACAAAACAGGGATTAAAACGCAGAGAAACAAAGAGAACTTTAATAAAAAAAAAAAAAGAGTTCAGAGGTCAAAACAAAAATGTTAAAGACAAAATTAGACAAATTAAATTTACATGAAAAGAAAGTAAAAATGTAATGGGATTGAATGGAAATTAATGGGAAAATGACATTTAAATAGTAAATATAATGAAAACTCTTTTTTTTTTCATCAGAATTCCTCTTTTGAGACCCATTGGAGCAGAGTGGTTATAATCCAGAAAAGCAGACCTTTTATGTGCATGGGAAAAAGAGGTTATGAGGCAAATGATATAAAATAATATTCTGGGACACTGCCAAATCCAAGCATTTCAAGTGAGATTTTTGACAAAAGAAATTTTAAAGTAAAGCTATTTAAAAGTAGGAAATCATTTTCTGTTTTTGTGTCTGAAATGAAAAACAGGGACTACACACACAGATTGACAGTCACCTGAAATTTAAAGTATTTAAAAAAAAAAAAAAGCCAAAACAGACAAGTTTGTCACCAGAGATACTTCAAAAAAATCTTTGGAATCCAAAAGCTAGTATAATAGAAACAGTATGATAAGAACAAAAGAAACTTACAGAAATAATAGCAGATAATAAATTCTGTTTGGGTCAGTGGGAACCAACGTAGCTGCTAGAACCTGTGGTACTTTAGAAAATGATACTGCTGCTGCTGCTGCTGCTGCTGCTGCTAAGTCACTTCAGTCGTGTCTGACTCTGTGCGACCCCATAGACAGCAGCCCACCAGGCTCCCCCGGCCCTGGGATTCTCCAGGCAAGAACACTGGAGTGGGTTGCCATTTCCTTCTCCAATGCATGAAAGTGAAAAGTGAAAGTGAAGTCACTCAGTCGTGTCCGACTCCTAGCGACCCCATGGACTGCAGCCGTATAGGTTGCATAATCATGTATGAGAGTGAACACAGAGGAAATTAGTGAATGTTACTTACTAGTTACCTGCTCAGTCTAGCAGTAACTTAGTTAAGTAGGTTACTGTGGATAGAAGACTCTTTACATTGGTTTTTGTTGTTTCCCTCCTCCACCCCCACTTACAGATACCACTCAGGGAAATGGGCTTGGACTTTAATGTTGAAAACCTTGTGTTTGAGTCTCAGCTCAGCACTTAATTTCTGGTTCTGTGATTTGAACAGTTCTTTTAAAAGCTCTCTGTCTCACTTTTTACATTCGTTAAATTGTGCTGTGTGCTTAGTCGCTAATTCGTGTCTCTGACTCTTTTTGACCCCATGAACCATAGCCCACCAGGCTCCTCTGTCCATGGGGATTCTCCAGGCAAGAATACTGGAGTGGGTTGTCATGCCCTCCTCCAGGAGCTCTTCCCAACCCAGGGATCAAACCTAGGTCTCCCGCATTGCAGGCAGATTCTTTACCAGCTGAGCCACAGGGGAAACCCAAGGATACTGGAGTGGGTAGCCTATCCCTTCTCTAGGGGATCTTCCCAATCCAGGAATTGAACCGGGTCTCCTGCCTGCACAATGATGAGTTTTGACAGTAGTCAAGATGGTTGTGGTGATGAAAAACATTTCCCGAGCACTCCCTGTGCCACAGGCACAGTCCTACATGCTTTACATAAGACGACTCTAACCCTCACAACACCCCCGTGAACCGAGTACTGCTGTCATCTCCGTTTTACAGATGAGGAGACTGAGGCCAGAGAGGCAGCTGGAGTATCGTAGTTGGGTTGCCCAGATAACCGTGTCACCTGTAAACCAAGTTTTCCCAACCTTGGTGCTCTTGACATTTTGACCATATAATTTGTTGTGGGTGCCTGTCCAAGCCTTGTAGAATCTGTAACAGCATCCTGCGCCTTTACTCAGTTGTGTCAACCAAAACTGTGTCTCCAGACATTGCCAAATGTTCCCTAAATTGCTTCTGGTTAGGAACCACTGTTGTAAACTTATAGCAGAAATTACTTTTTCAAATGACCTTCTTAGTAACTCTTACAGTGACTCGTGATTGTGATTGGGCAAATTACACATTGTAGATTTTGTGACTTTATCAGGCTGTGTACACTTGTGTGGGGGTGGATGCGAGTTAAACCTGACCCATGCTGCTCTCTCCTACTCCCTTTCTTTATACTGGCTCTGCTGCTGCTAAGTCGCCTCAGTCTTGTCCGACTCTGTGCAACCCCATAGACGCAGCCCACCAGGCTCCTCCGTCTCTGGGATTCTCCAGGCAAGAACACTGGAGTGGGTTGCCATTGCCTTCTCCATACTGCGTCTGATGAGAGCCCAAAGGCTAAAATTGCGATTCTGCCTGTAACTTCTTTTAACTGCCCTACACACCCCCAAATCATATATTGCTTCCCCTTGCACTTGACCCACATAAACACACACACAGTGTCTTGTTTTTTTCTCTCTGTTAGAGGACTTAACACATTTGAATTAGTCTGCAGTAAGAATTTCTGTCTGAGCCAAGATTAACAGCTGCCAAGAAAAATATACCCAGCAATGAAAAACTCACAGAGATTCAGTGAAGAAAAAATAACGTTATATGATGAAGTGTATTACTAAGGTATTGGGTTTTATTTTTGCAGTATGATAACATGTTACATTCACATACTTCAGATGGATTCAAGGCTTCTGGTCATTGTTTCTTTGTAACTTAATATACCATTTTCAGGAGTAGCTGAGGTGTAATAAAAAGAGCAGTGAAATACCTTCAGTACTGTCTCTGCCAGACACTTACTGTGTGACCTCACCTCTTTTTTTAAGACCTCACCTCTTTTTTTTTTACTTTACCCCACAAGTATGAATGGGTAATGCTATGAAACTGATCATATTGAAAGGTTGAAGTGAGAGCATAGATGTACTGATATCCAGCCCAGGTCCTGACCTGTCAGTTTTCTCCTTCCTTCCAGGACCAGTTTATCAAGGAACTTTGCTATGGTTTTCAACTTTATAATCCATGGTTTTCAACTTCAAAAAATTGGTAATTCTTTCATTGTGAACCAGTTGTCTTTGAAAGTAATAGAGATAACATCAACTAGCCTATTGCAGATTACTATTACAAGATGGGATTTGGAAAGAAGGGAGGGTATATACAGTATTCTAAATCACCGAATCATGAAAACTTTACATTTAAAGGTATAACAAGGTTGCCAAGAGAGGGAGAGAAAAAATTCACAGAGGAACTCTTGGAGCCAAGCCTTACCCTCTTAATCCTAGTGACCGTTTACTGATTCATCTTTTCAGTAGTTATTTGTGTGCCAGTCACAAAGCAAGTGCTGAGCATGTGAAGAGAGCAAGTAACTAGAGCTACTCTGGCTCTACACCCTGTCCCTTTGGAACTTAGACAGTGACCGTGTCATGTCTTTGTCCCAACTCCAGTTGATACTTTCTGCCTAGAACACGAGTTTGGAAAGGGTCCTGAGACTTGACTCATTGGAAAGAATGCTGTGATCCATTAATATTGTCTCCCTCGAACAAGATAAAGGCAGTGGCAGCACAGAATTTGACAGTCCTCTGGCAGAGAGGTTTCTGAAGTGCGAGCCTGACCCCTTTATGTATCATGAGATCAATTATGTGCGTCACCATAAGGATTATTTAAGAAAGGAAGCAGTGAAATAACCAAGTGCATTGCACATAGCGTTTCTAAGTATTGCTTTGTAAAACTCTTGTTTTTGTAACGTGTCATGTATTGTGTAACAGGTCATGCTGTGAAATGCATTTCCTACAGTGGGTCACATAAAAATGTAATTCTCATGGTTTCATGGCCTACTCCTTTTTCTCTGTGTTTCATACTAGTTTTATTTTTCTGAAATTACCTCATCTGTTTGATAATTTATGTCTGATTAAAAGCAGAACAACTCATAGATTCTAGTATTCGTTCTTCAAAACATGGTTTATCCTTTGATTCTGCTCTTACTAGACCCTTTGTATTTTGTCTAAGGTGATTAATAATTTTATTTGTAGTCAGTTCTGGTGGGACCCAAAATAGCCAAGTAGTTAGAAGCATAGGCCCTAGAATGAAGCTTGCTTAGTAATGTAAATTGTGCCACTTTGAAGCTTTGTGAACTGGAGAAGCTACTTGAATTCCGTGACCATCACACATCATACTTATTTTTTACACACATGCAGATATTGTTTCAGAATTCTTTGGTTACTACTTAGGGAAACAGATATATACTCTCCTATTGCATGGCCAGATCATCATATCACATGGCAAGAATTTGTAGAAACAGCATCAGAGTTAAACTGGAGAAGTAAAAATGCTACTATTTATCACATATTGAGAGCATGTCCACCATGAATGATCACAAACTACCAACACCATTTTAGTACTTGAGCCAACATTGTTTGGTTCTGTTTAATTCCAAGAGTGGAGGGAGATAAATGGAAGTCTGTATTAAAGATAACAGAATATGGAAGGAAAGTATTTGGAAGCCTTCAGGAAAAAGGATTGAGAACAAGAAGGTAACAAGCAGGCTAATCTGAAAGACCACACTTTTCCTCTCTTCCAATAATAGTTTCAAGCACAAAATCATCACTTGAAAGTCCCACAGTAATGCTATAGTAAGAGAAAACCCTGCTGCATGGCTTACCTGCCTACTTCTCGAACAAGAATTAGATATTTAAAACGTGCTTTTAAAATAAATTCATTGAAAGCACCTGAGCTGGAGCAAGGCAGAACTGGGTTTGAATCCTGATTTTGCCATTTCCCAGCTCTTTGGCCCTTGGCAGATCGCTTCAGCCTCTGGAGCCTCAGTTCTATCGCATGTGAAATGGATATAATACCATATTTCACAGGGTGATGATCAAGATTAACTGAGAGTGATTATGTAAAATTCCAAGCTTGCAATGAGCGGCCAAAAAACTTTTTCTCCAACCTCCTACCCTCTCAGAAAAAGTCAGATTTACTCCAGTATTCTTGTCTGGAAAATTCCATGTCCATATGAATGCGTAGAGATTACAGACAAGAACAATGTTTGAGGACATAGGGCAGAATGTTCCAAAAGAAATTTTAATTCCAAAGTAATCGAGCCTTTGACATCCTTCTGTGCATGGACTGCTGGCTTTGTCACAGTTGCCAAGAACAGAGGAAACAGAGTACTCTGAGGCTGTCCCCTGTATAGCCTGGCTTACTCTCTGTTGTATCTCCTACCACACACTAGATAAGCAAATCGTATCATGCACGTTTAATGTGAATTTGGCATTTCTTGTAGGTTAAGTGGTCTCACAGATGACTTGTTTTTACTTCTCTAAATTTGTTAACTAAGGAAATTAGACTATCCCCAATCTAGTCTAATAAAGATTCCATCTAAGTTTTCACATCCTAAGAATCCTGTGATTCTTCCTTTAATTGAATCATAATCTACAGTATCCCTATTAGCTTTTCCTCTAGTTAATATCTTCAAGACTTTTCAGCTTCCAGTTGATTTGAGTGGTAACTATACCTATGATTAGAACATTAACAAGAGAAATTATGTTCCCCTTGACTCTTCTGATCCCCGTCTCCTAAAAACTGTTGTTCTTATATCTCAGTAATTTCTGATGGCAGGGCTTCTTTTTAAGAAGTCCGCCAAGTGACAAGACACACTTGCCTGTGAGCACGAAAAGATGGTGTATTCGTCAAAACAGGCACTGTTATGCTTGCATTTTATAAAACCTCCTGAGAAAATGCACCTCAGGGAACGGGCGCTTTAAAAAGTAAGCATTCATTTAGCTTCCTGGGAAGGAGGCACCCAGGACCGACCTTGTTTGCCAGGGCAAAATATGCTACACCAGGATTTTTCTCACCATTCCAGGCATTTTCTACCCTCCATCCATGAATGACTTTGGTGTATATTTTATCTTCTGCTGGCTCCTCTATAGATTGGTATTAACTTGTTGAACCTTTCATAGCTTTGCAGGACTTTTAATATGAAAATATTCTGCTTGGTTAGTTACTAGCTTGAAAGACACGGGAATACTAACTTTATGAGAAGGTTTTGAAATTACCACCCTTAGTATTGTGGAATACTTCATCACCACAGGTAAAATTCTAGTAGGACTGATGGAGGAAGAAAGCAAATGTTATTCCAGTAACACAGAAGATAGCTATTTTATCATCTTCCTGGACTTGGGAATATATTTAGTAGTTAAATTCAAATCTGCAATGTTTTATACTATTTAAATTTATGAATTAATTTTACTTTTTAAGGGTTGCTAATGCAGAAGCATAATCTTTAATACAGATGATATGAAATTTTTACAGATTTACTAGCAAAATGCTGCAATTATGAGTCCTAAAGGAGTGAATGCTTTTTAAAATTTTATTTGCTTAACCAACTTCTCTCAGATCATTACAAGCAATGTGCTTTTCACTGAATTTTGGTTTTAACTTTTAGGAAATGCCTGCTTGGTACAGACGAAAGCTAAGTAAATGCTAATATACAAAAACAACATTATTTTCTAAGTAGACCTAAGAATTTAAAAGATTTTAAGTTTCTTTAAACCTGTTGACCATCCTTTAAAATCTTAAAAAAAACTTTTTTTGACAGCATCAGAGTGAGAGAAGATTTAAACAGTTTGGTTTTTGCTTTTGCCAGTGGGCATTTTATGCTAATCAAGTTAGTAGATTGGAAGGCTGTCAGGAGTTTGACAAACTGAATGCAGTGAGCCATTTTCTATAGAAATCCAGCCTCGCAAGTAATTTTCTATTGATAGGTTTTCTGATGCGCTCAGTCTCGGTAACGCTCACACTCCTCTGCCAGGGGCCGCTGACCTCCATAAACAGCTACCATGTTCTCACTTTATAAATCGTATGTGTGCACACACACAAACACGAGCTGCATGAAGGCTACACAGTGCGAAGACTTAATGTGCAGAGGTACCGCCAAGAGGGCAGGCATCTAACCTCAGCGTCATCACAGTTTATAACTTCCTGCAAAGAAATCAATGGGTTCTTCTAAATTACTAGGTTTCCACTATTAAATACACTAGGAGTTTATCTTTTGAGAGAGCATTCTTTTAAAGTCTATTAAAGTGTTAAAAATTTAATTATATAATTTATCAAATTTCCACAGCCAGTCTGAATCATGGCGTTTGACAGTTTGACACATAGAGAAAATAGGCTGAATTCTAACACTTCGTTATTTGGGGTAACACAGGTGTCCTGCTATGTCTGGGTGGAGGGGTCTGCACAGACGATACAGTCCATGTCTCCAGGTTTGGATTAATGGGAGTTGTGGCCTGTGATCACAGGGCCTTTAGAGTCAGAGCTGGGACTGAAAGCTGGTCCGTTTCCTTTATGCTGCTTTTGGAGGCAGTGGTTCTTTCACATCCAAAATAGTGCTTTTAAATGGGCTTCATGCCTGAAAGTTCTGGAGAGCAAAATGTGGTGTGAAAAGTGCATTTTTATTTTGGCCTCACTTTGCATTTACTTGAAAGAAAATACAGACTATATGCTTATATCTGTACCGCCTCCTCACTTTGAGGGATATTGAACTGTGGATTAAAAAAATAATGAAGATGCACCAAAATTATAGAATGGTAGCTCCCTGTGGTTTTATTTTTAAAAAATAATTACTACTTGCGACACATTTTATCTTCAAAGTGCTTGGGGAATGTTAATTAACTTTCTAAAAGTTTAAAGGAACTCAAGTCAGCTTGCTTTTTTATAGAGAATATTCCATTGAAGTCAGGTGACATAAGATTGAGGTATAATTGAGCTATAATAGAATTATTGAAAGATTCTTAATAGGATGCCTGGGCTTCAAAGACAGAAGATCTAAGTGGAGTAAAGTAATAAACATCTAAGAAAGTAATTTGGTTTGTACTGAAGAAAAACTGAATTTATTCTTTTGGCCAAATAAATTTATGCCCAAGTGAAATCCCCTAGTGGGTGAGAGACGGACTGAACTTAACTTGATTCCTACATTATCCAGGAGGCTGTAGAGTGACCCTTGACCTGATACCTATATGAAACATTTTTAGATTTTGGTCCACATAGGCATATTATTAAAGAATTACTTTTTTCATACTTAGGAAGTAGCAAAAATTAATAACCCCAGAATTAACCCATTCTAATAAAAATAAGTGGTCTAAAATGGTTAATATTAGAAAATATTTTCAAAACAACAAATACAAGTATTTATCAATAGTTAATGATAAATTCTACAAGATCCAGAGTTCAGAACATCCTGTAGTTTTAAAAGAATTTAATTCCTTTGTTGAAATTTCTTGCTTTCGTTGACGGTTTCACCTTTAAGGTGGTTATTCCAATATGGCACACATTATTTTCTTATTACTTGCTCCCCAAACTGCTTACATTTATGGCATGTCCCATTCCTACTTGCCCCATACACACGTGCATGTGCACACACACAGTCACGCACACACTGCCTCACTCCCATCTCTGGACAGATATAAGCAGAGAATTAATATTTAATTCTTGTTAGGAAGAGGAAAGTTCTGTGGTAGATAAATAAATCCAAAACCCTGGACATCATAATTCATCTTAATCCTTTCCATGTAATGAGAGCAACTGATAGAATACGATATGAAAAAAGGGAAGGGAAGATTTCATATAAGCATAACAATATAAAATTAACTAACCTTGAAGGTGTAATTTCAGAGATGTCTAAAATAGCCGTTACTTCTCTGGGCCTCAGTTTTCTTATTTGTGATATGGTCTTGGTTGGGAGGGAAAAAAAAAAAAAAACAGAACTAACTCAATTCTTGTCATATAGTATGTTTTTCATAAATGTTTACTCGCTGCCCTCAAAGTCAAGATCCTTGCAAGTTTCTATTTTAGGAGGAGCAGAGCTAATTCCCGTTAGCTCCTGACTGTTTCATGCCTGAGATCATTTGCATGAACTGTTTCTCTCCTAGAAAAGTTCTATCCTGCCTTATCTGGTTTCTGAACTGTTGTTTAGTCTTCACAGCCCTGCTCAGTGATTACTTCCTCTCTGAAGCTCTCCGTGACCTCCTTCCAGACAAAAGTCATCTCTCCTTTCCCTGAATTCTAAAATCTTCAGCTGTTTTTGTTCTTGCCTGTATTAGTGTGATGTGTTATTTTTATTTTTAGTCTGTCCACCTTCTCCTGGAGAAGGCAATGGCACCCCACTCCAGTACTCTTGCATGGAAAATCCCATGGATGGAGGAGCCTGGTGGGCTGCAGTCCATGGGGTCGTGAAGAGTCAGACACGACTGAGCGACTTCAGTTTCACTTTTCACTTTCATGCATTGGAGAAGGAAATGGCAACCCACTCCAGTGTGCTTGCCTGGAGAATCCCAGGGATGGGGGAGCCTGGTGGGCTGCCATCTGTGGGGTCGCACAGAGTCGGACACGACTGAAGCAACTTAGCAGCAGCAGCAGCCACCTTCTCCACTTGGTAGTTAGCTCATCAGTGCTGAAGTGTGTCAGTTCTTTAATCTGGTCTATAAAGGTTATGCAATAAATCTTAGTTGACATGGAATGAAGTGAAAATGTTTACCATAATCACTAAAATGGCTTTAAGATTCAATATAAAATGTATCAAGTTTTTTTTTTTTTTTTTACTGTACCCCATTTTTTTGAAAAGTTATTTTGGCTATAATAATTAAATTTTTTGCAAAAATAAAGAAGAAAATTAAAATAACTTACTATTTCTCTACTCAGATAAACATTATTAACATTTTCTCATATATACTCACTCTTTGTACTCTAATTTAAATGTATGTAAACACACATAGGGAAGAAAAGTTATGACCAACCTAGATAGTATATTCAAAAGCAGAGACATTACTTTGCCGACTAAGGTCCGTCTAGTCAAGGCTATGGTTTTTCCTGTGGTCATGTATGGATGTGAGAGTTGGACTGTGAAGAAGGCTGAGCGCCGAAGAATTAATGCTTTTGAACTGTGGTGTTGGAGAAGACTCATGAGAGTCCCTTGGACTGCATGGAGATCCAACCAGTCCATTCTGAAGGAGATCAACCCTGGGATTTCTTTGGAGGGAATGATGCTAAAGCTGAAACTCCAGTACTTTGGCCACCTCATGCGAAGAGTTGACTCATTGGAAAAGACTCTGATGCTGGGAGGGATTGGGGGCAGGAGGAGAAGGGGATGACAGAGGATGAGATGGCTGGATGGCATCACGGACTCGATGGACGTGCGTCTGAGTGAACTCCGGGAGATGGTGATGGACAGGGAGGCCTGGCGTGATGCAATTCATGGGGTCGCAAAGAGTCGGACACGACTGAGCGACTGAACTGAACTGAACTGAACTGAAACACACATATTTAACCAAAATTGGAATTTTGCAGCTTGCGCTATTTGTGCTTTCTTTTCTCCAAGTAGTTTGTAATTATCTGCACGTGTTAGTAACTGTTCTTTGAAGACATGAATCTACTATAATTTGTTGTTGGCAATATAAATTTTGTCCATTTTTTTTGGTTTGTTTGTGTGTTTGCTGTCATAATCCATTCTGCAATGAACAGCATTATATACAGGACTCACGAACGTTCAGCTGGTTTCACTATACTTGCTGAGATACTGGAATATTTCATTAGTGATGAAAAAGTAGTCACTACCCTATCCATCCTGAGTCCCCTTTCTTTTGACTCCTCATGATCCAGTTTAATGCCTCTCCTGGCCCAGTAGCAGGCCTCTGGGACACAGGTGATATCCATTCTGATTAGTCTTGTCTCTGGTATATCTCTTCAAAATAGTTCATGACACCCCTGAATCTTTGCATACATCTCTCATATTTCTTGAAAAACCGGAAAGTGAAAATCTGTGGCTAACAAATATGTCAGGAGCCTGTCTGGAAACAGATCACTCAAATTAGGGTAATTCTTGTTGGGTTCAATAAAGGAGTTGTTTAAAAAAGAGGGGGCAGAGTAAGAGGGGCTTGTAAGAACAGAGATGGTTTGCAGTCCTAGATAGGAAGGTGAGGGGTGGGAATAACTGGAACCTGCCAGAAGAGAGCCACTTTGAGAGGACCTCTGTCTTTGCACCAACCTGTGGCTTTGGGCCGAGGTGCACAGTTGATCTGTGGCAGCCTTACAGCAAGCAAGCCAGGGGAATGTATATCCCAGTTTCCCTCTCTTCCTTCCTTCTGATCTCCTTTCAGGGCTCATCAATGCTGTCCCCAACAGGAAGTCAGAGGACAGGGGAATTGTTTGTATAGTCTGTTACAGGTCAGCCTGGGCAAGAGGGTAGGGTGGAGAGGTGATTTGGAGAGGTAAACCCAGAAGACAGCTGGAACATATATAGCCTCTTTATTCCATAATGTAAATTTGTCTCCAGAAAATAGTGATGTTTTAAAGGGCCTCAAATGTAGGCTGTAATCTGGGCATGAGTTGATTACATTTACTTTAGATAATCTGAATTGACTCATAAAGGAGTGAAATCTGGTGCAATGGTGGGAGGGAAGAATCACAGGGATATTATGTACCTGGGAGATGCAGGGAGAGGAAAGACCAGTGAGGTTGAGGGAGCATCTTGAATAAACTCCTCCTGCCCCCAGAGTTGGCCTGTGTTCTGTTCTGCTTTCTGCCTCCAGTTCTGCCCCCCAGGGGACTCAGAGGATTTGCCTAACATCACCAGTCATTATCAGTTCTTTGTGGAGGCGTCCCTCTTTTTTTCTCCACTCAGCATCATTGGTTCACCAGCTTGTTAAGCTGACCGTGATGTAACCATCCATCTGTCTTAAAGCCTTCTGTCTGTGGTTCTCTCCCTGCCCGCACATGATAATCACATATGGAGCTTTTATAAATATACCAGTGCTCCAGCCCTATCTCTAGAAAGTCTGATTTATTCACTGTGCTCGGAGGTCCAAGAGTCAGCTTTTTCAAGTTCAAAGGATTCTAGTAAACTGCAAGGGCTTGTGAACCCGTGTTCTGTTGGAAGCTCTGAAAGCCCTAAAATTCCTAGAAAGGAGAAGGATTTTCCTAGCATGAATTCCAAACTTGTACCCTCACTGATCATGAAATGCGGAGGAAATGAAAAGTTAGCTTCTTCTCTGGAAGATTGGAGTCTAATATTCTGATATAGAAATTGGGACAAAATTGCTCATAGTTATGCTGCTTTTAAGACATTTTGTAAATCAGAAGTTGAGTGATAAAACTCTGTGTGTGCTGTGTGCTAAGTTGCTTCAGTCACGTCTGACTCATTGTGACCCCATGGGCTGTATAGCCCACCAGGTTCCTCTGTCCATGTCTCAACTCTATTGAGAAGCAATTATCTGTGCTTACGAATGTGATTGGAGACAAAGAGTTGTATTTTCACAGGATATATTCATTGATATTCTGTCATATACTCTTAAGTGGTTACTATATATGAAAAATAAATGTAGTTCTTAACATTTAAATTTATTGGGAAAATACACATTTTTCCAAGTGCTTGTGGCTTTAATGTTTCTGATATAGCTCAGTAGAATTGTCTTAAGTTACAGAGTAAATTTTTAGTAAGATTTCTAAGGTATAATGTAAATAGAATAGTATTTCAAAAAATAGGCATTTCTTTTAAGAAATATTATGAAGGTGTAAATGTGAAACTGTATTTATTATATGAAGACATTTTTGTTATTCATTATCCCATGTGTTAAATGAAGAGCAATGAGTTGTATTTCTGGTTTATGTTTTCTTTTTGCCAACTTTTCTTTTGAAATCTTTGTGCCCCTGACTCTGTTCTAACCATCCCATTGTGTTTGAAAAGTACATTGTCACCTGTTTGCTTCTTTTCAGAACAGTCCAGCCTAATTCTCTGTTCAGGTCTTTAAAAAGTCATCGTCCCTGCAGTAGCAGATACTTTGCAATAATAGAATAGTTTGCATTTGCTTCTGGATATCAAACACAATAGAAACAAAGTTGAAATTACCTCGTTAAATTGTCCATCCCTTTTAAAGTATTTATAAATTATGTCTCTAGGAGAGAAAGCTAATTGTAGATTAACAAGGCAAAGACTCTTCTTTCTGTCTTAAAAGTGTAACGTGTTTATTTACCTTAGAATGCCACATACTAGTTAATAACTGTCATCAGGAAATGAAATTATTTTGATTTTGCATTTAAGTTTTTGAGTAAACAGTCATCACAGGCTGACATCAGTAAAAAGATATACATAGGTCTTTTAAAATAGATATACATAGGTCTTTTAGTAAAAATAATTTCTGTAAATATGAGCAGAAACATAATTAGGAATATGTAAGTGGATCTTCACTGTAATAAGAGATAAACATATTTGTAGTAATATACCCAGTTCTATGAAAAACAAAAATGTCAAGGGCAAGGACTTCCTCACCATCTGGGGGGTAAGCACTTTTTCCTGTGGTTATATCACATTACCAAATGCTGGCAGAAAGAGCAGCATAAAAATCTAGTGATGACAATTAAAGTATGATGTTGCTTCTGTGGCCCAGAGGGCAGCCCCTTCAGTACACAGCCAAGTTCTTTACTGTTTGGACTTGCCTCCTCTTCACTGAAACTGGTCTTGTGTCTTTGGTTCTCCAGGTTTTCTTTTGTTCTCCCTTTTTTTTTTCTTTTTTCTTGAACTTATTGGAGTTTTTTTATAGACATTTATTGGGAAAATAACATACACTTTAATAAGTATTTCCAGAACACCTCGAGTTGTTTAGAGGAAATGTCTGAAAATATACATATTTACTCTGATTCTTGTTTAACACCTATTAATATTTATCTTCCCTCTGTTCAGTTCAGTTCAGTCGCTCAGTTGTGTCCGACTCTTTGCGACCCCATGAATCGCAGCACGCCAGGCCTCCCTGTTCATTACCATCTCTCGGAGTTCACTCAGACTCACGTCCATCGAGTCCGTGATGCCATCCAGCCATCTCATCCTCGGTCGTCCCCTTCTCCTCCTGCCCCCAATCCCCCCCAGCATCAGAGTCTTTTCCAATGAATCAACTTCCCTAAGTAGGTATTTATGGAAAAGTAGGTATTCGGAGAAGGCGATGGCACCCCACTCCAGTACTCTTGCCTGGAAAATCCCATGGACGAAGCTGCCTGGTAGACTGCAGTCCATGGGGTCGCAAAGAGTCAGACACGACTGAATGACTTCACTTTCACTTTTCACTTTCATGCATTGGAGAAGGAAATGGCAACCCACTCCAATGTTCTTGCCTGGAGAATCCCAGGGACGGGGGAGCCTGGTGGGCTGCCGTCTATGGGGTCCCACAGTGTTAGACACGACTGAAGCGACTTAGCAGCAGCAGCAAGTAGGTATTAAAATGAAAAATTTAACCTTAAACAAGAAACAGGAGATACATTTAGCAAAAGGGCAGTACAGCTGGAAAAACTACAAAGGAAAAATGTATTATCTTGTTTTATTCAAAACAGAACTCCTTTTCATGAATTGGAGTTAGGTTAGAAGGCTTCAGTTTTATATATTCTCTGTAAAGAGAATAAAAAGGGAATGTTGATGTTACCTTGCAGGGCTTTTAGGAGGATTGGAAATAATCCAATGACATATATAAAAGCTGAACATGGTGTCCGAATAGAGTAGAAACAAATGACAAGCACTGTTGTTGTTATCACTGCTGTTCTTCCCTACGACTGTTCACCTTGCCACCCACTACCCCAGATTACTTGTGGCCCATGCTATATGACCTTCACTCGTTTCCCTGATGTTCATTTCAGTTCAGTCACTCAGTCGTGTCCGACTCTTTGCGACTCCATGGACTGCAGCATGCCAGGCTTCCCTGTCCATCACCAACTCCTGGAGCTTGTTCAAACTCATGTCCATTGAGTTGGTGATGCCGACCAACCATCTCCTCCTCTGTCGTCCCGTTTTCCTCCTGCTTTCAATCTTTCCCAGTGTCAAGATCTTTTCCAAGGAGTCAGTTCTTTGCATCTGGTAGCCAAAGTATTGGAGTTTTAAGCTTGAGTATCAGTCCTTCCAATGAATATTCAGGACTGATTTCCTTTAGGATTAACTGGTTTGATCTCCTTGCAGTCCAAGGGACTCTCAAGAGTCTTCTCCAACACCACAGTTCAAAAACATCAATTCTTTGGTACTCAACTTTCTTTATAGTCCAACTCTCACATCCATACATGACTACTGGAAAAACCATAGCTTTGACTAGAAGGACCTTTGTTGGCAATGTCTGCTTTTTAAAATGCTGTCTAGGTTGGACATAGCTTTTCTTCCAAGGAGCAAGTGTCTTTTAATTTCATGGCTGCAGTCACCATCTGTAGTGATTTTGGAGCCCAAGAAAATCAAGTCTGTCACAGTTTCCATTGTTTCCCCATCTATTTGCCATGAAGTGATGGGGCCAGATGCAATGACTCCTTGATGTACTCAGGCCACATTCCTTCCTAAAGCCCCCTTCTGGAATCCAGCTCTTCTTGGAGCCTTGGTAGTCTCTGGATCTGAAAACTTCCCTGTCATCCTTAGTGGCTTAGGGCGTTGGATTTTAATTACAGCAGAAGTATACACAGATTGGACCCAGTTTGTCAACCTTCCAGTAGCACCAAAATCACCTGCAAGAGACCATTAAAAACAAAAACGAAGGAACCCTCCGGTGAATATGTATAATAACTTGGCATTCCTTAGTCTGTTCCTTTGTTAGAATAGGGCATTTATCATGACACGCAGCAGCAGTATGGCACTACCTAAGCAGTCTTAAGGATGAATTCTGGTTTTCCAGGTAAACCAAGAGGCGAGTTAGGAGGGTGCAAAGAGCTGGAAACTTAGCATCTAAGGCTCAGCATTCTCCAACACTTATAGATGACGGAGATACTTAAGAGCCCTTGGTTTTTGGTTTACTTGGAAGAGTTTCCTGTAATGTGTTCTTTATGTCTGAGTTTGGTGGTAGTTGGCTCACAGGTAACCATCTAGCATATTTTATATTTTTATTATATTTAGTTGGTATCCCAAAGGTGGCTGACAAAGAAGAAGAATGAGTCATTTATAGATTTGCTGTGAATCAACTTGGTGGATCATTTCTTGGAGTTCAGAGTGCTCCCTTTTGGGTGGCTCCTTTTTTAACTGTGAAGCAGAATGATCATTTAGAAGAATATTTCAGAGATAGATGAAATAGTATGAGCACAGTGGCACTGGGGGTGTCTCTGACATGCTAGGGAGATAGACAAATCTAGCTCCAAAAGGAGAGCCATGTTGGTAGGTGGGAAATAAAGCTGGTAAAGTTGGAATTCAGTATGGGAGCACAGATACAGTGCATGGGGGAAGACATGCGGATTCTGGCTATAACATTTACTGGCAATGTGATTATAAACTAGTTACTTAACCTTTCTGAAGTTTAGTTTCCTCATGCATAAAACGGAGATAATTTACTCAAGTACTCTTCAGTTTGGAGTTAGGATTGAATCACAGAATATATGTAAAGTATTTGATACTTAGTATACTCGGGGTTAGGGGCAGGAGGAGAAGGGGACGACAGAGGATGAGATGGCTGGATGGCATCACTGAAAATAAAGCTGGTAAAGTTGGAATTCAGTATGGGAGCACAGATACAGTGCATGGGGGAAGACATGCGGATTCTGGCTATAACATTTACTGGCAATGTGATTATAAACTAGTTACTTAACCTTTCTGAAGTTTAGTTTCCTCATGCATAAAACGGAGATAATTTACTCAAGTACTCTTCAGTTTGGAGTTAGGATTGAATCACAGAATATATGTAAAGTATTTGATACTTAGTATACTCGGGGTTAGGGGCAGGAGGAGAAGGGGACGACAGAGGATGAGATGGCTGGATGGCATCACTGACTCTATGGATGTGAGTCTGAGTGAACTCTGGGAGTTGGTGATGGACAGGGAGGCCTGGCGTGTTGCGATTCATGGGGTTGCAAAGAGTTGGACATGACTGAGCGACTGAACTGAACTGAACTGATACTCTGAATTCATCCTCCCTTTGGGAAACTCAACATTATAAAGATTTTTTATTGATTTACAATAGCATATTGATTTCAGGTATATAACACAACGATTCAATATTTTTGTAAGATTTTGTTTTTTTAAGATATGCACTATACCATATTTTTAAGGGCGGGGGCTATCCAGTGGTCAAAGGGTTCCCCTTGGCTGGGCTTCAGCAGGTACCCACTATCACTGGTAAATCACTCATCCCCATTGTAACTCAGAACAGATCCACATTCTCTATATTTTCATATTTTCACACATGAAAATAATAGCTCACCCACCATCAGAATGCTCCAGTCTGTTTCTAGCAGTGTTGATAGGTTTATATGGGTCTGTCCCTAGTCTCTTATAACCCCAGCCCTTGTAAGACCAACAGCACACAATTTTAGGTAACTGGGATTGGGGTAGCAGTCCATGGCCATGAAATCAAGAAAAAGTAGAATGACTCATACTCACATAAAGTAATGAACTGTTGTAAAAATAAACACTTTAATAAAGGACATATTTTAAGGGCTTGGTTAAGGACTGAGATCTTTAGGAAAAGATGCCAGTTATCAGTTCAAGCCAGTGGTTTTACACTGGTGTAGACCACAGTGTGGTGGCTTTCACAGTGCTCAAAAGGATAACTGAATCATGGCCTTAAACAATTAGATTAAAAAAATAATAATTGCATTAAATGAAATTCGAGGAGTATGAAGTTTAAGGTGAATGTATATATGTTCTAAAGTCTTCAATTTTTAGGTCTATGAAAAATTTGTTAAGCAAGAAAGAATTCATCCTTAGTCTCTTAAAACTGATTTCAAATGTGTCACATACACTCTTTACTTCCTTAAGCCTAATTTCCTTTAAAGGTTTAATGTAATTTAAGAAATTTCCACAGCAGGGCTGTATTTTGTCCTCTAACAAAGACCCAGCATGGCCTTCCCTCAGATTGCTTTGGCCCATAGAAGGTAAATGAACTTTTCTAGTGCAACAGATAACAATTTACCATTCAAGGAACATCAGTCTTGGAGTAACTGATACCACAAATTCTTTACATTGAAGTTCCAGATGATGGCTTTATACTGGATTAACTCATGATCTCTGTAATTAGGAGTCTACATTTTTAAAATATTTGTCCTCTTTCAGCATTCCCAATCTCAGTGAAAGTCACCGCTTCCCATCAGGAGCACAGACTAGGGACTCTGGGTTTTTCTTGGTTCTATTTCCTTAGGCCCTCAAGTCCTCCAGCAAGTTTTCTCTGTTCCGCCTCCCAAATATAGCTGGGATCTGTGTTCTTATTTCTTCTAATCCAAGCTGACAACATCTCTGACTGGACAGCCTTGGTGGCTCCTAGCTGGTCCCTGTGCCTCCATTCTGGCCCCTTCCGTCCATTCACCATTAATGAGCAGCCAGAGTCATCCTGACAAATCACAAGTCTGGAAAATAAAGACATAAAAGGTGTTAAAACTTAGAGAAAAAAGACTTAATTTTAAAACATGTCTACTACTGTTGCTTCCTTACAGCTCTTTGGCAGCTTCCCATTGAGCTGATAAGATAACTTATATTCTTACTATTCTCTTATTCAACAAATACTGACTGACCTTTCTGCTAAAGGCGTTTTATCACATTGTGTTCTGGGTATGCAGAGATAAATGAGACTTTCCTCCTACCCCCAAGGAGCCCATCATCTAGCAAAACAGTGCTCGATCAAAGTTTACTGATTTATTAATAAATATTCACTGAAATCCTACAGTTTACCAGCAGAGTGCTAGAAGGAACTTGGGTGTCAGTTGACTTTGCTATGCCTTTAGTGAAATGAACCATTCGAGGAAACGTGGCATGCACTGCTCTCAGGATAATTTTGACCCAGACACATAATCATTATTTATGTCACCTGTCATCAGACAATACTACCACCTAGCAAACAACCAAAAAAAAAAGAAAAAATCCAGAGGAGTTCAGCAGAAGTGTTTATTTGCTCTCATATCAGGGATGGTCACCTAAGCATGTCTGTTCATCTTGGTTAGGCATGCCCACATGTCAGGGTTGGCAGGCTATTGGCTGATCTAGGCTGCCCTTGGCTGGAACAGCTAGGGAGGCTTTGCCCTATGTTTCTGATTTTTCAGTAGAACAGCCTGGGTATGTTTTCATGGCGATGGCTAAGGCTCAAGAGAGAGCAAGCAAGCCTAGTCTCACAGTGCTTTTTAAGCTCTGCTTGCATCCTGTCTTGTTAACGTAGCTTGAGTCAGAATGGGTACTGCAGAGTTACATGGCCAGGATATGAATACAGGGAGAATTGAGGCCATGATTGTAATCTGTCACAATGCCATGTTTTCTGTTAGTATACTTTGTGTGTAGCTTGATCATAGGACTTACCAAACTAAGTTGAAATATGTAAGGTTTTACCCCTCCCCCAACTTGGAAAACTCACTGTGGACAAACACTCTGTCTTTAGCATATGGCTTGGCATATAATAGATGCCCAACAAATGTTAAAGTAACAAATTATTGGTGGATTCACTTTGGGCTATTTATTTAAGATAGTTAAACTTTCTCAGCCTCAGCTCAGTCTTTTATAGAGGATAATAATACCCACTACAACCCACCTTTCTGAGGATTAAATAGGGGAACAATGTAAAAGTACATACCATTTCCTCAGAAGAGTTGCTTCTTTCCTCCTCCCCACGCCTTCCTTTCTCACTGTGTTTATATGAATTTGGGAGAAGAGTAATTGATTTAATCTTGGCCTACTTTATACAAGAAGTTGTAGGGTAATGATCCCCCTATTAAAACCATCTTCCATATCCTCTAAAAACTAATTTTGTATGATACTCATCTCCTAAAGAAGTTTGGTCCCCTTGAAAGCTTAAGCCTTTGAACCATTTGCAGTATAAGGAAGGGATAGATTTCTTCTTATTCCCACAGAGAACTTACACAAAGAGGAAAGGCAGTTTGGAGTGGGTGGAGGACTGTAATTGGGGGAGGTGGAGAACAAGCCTGGTAGGTGCCACAGTCTGTGTGTGTATGGTGGGAGGGGATGGCAGAGGGGTGAATGAGATCTTTCAGCAGGAAAGCCAGAGGCTGGTGGGGAGGGCAAGGAATAAAAACCCAACCCTTTCTGCCAGTTCCTCTTTAATTTAGTCGTTACATCTTGGGGGTTGTTTCTGGTGCTTGATAAAGATATTCAGTTGTGTTCTATTAATATTTCTAAATTAAAATATATTATTTTTATTTATATTTAGTTACATATTTTTATATAGTCTCATTTTTATATATCATTGTATATGATCATATATAATTAAATATATATAACTATAAATGTATATGTAATTATATATATATATGACATTTCCCCAGATGCAGGGCAGACACACATCTGGCTTCTATCAATTGGAGAGTAGCTTTAAGCACATCCTGTCAAGTTGTCTGTTCCCAAAAGCAATACCAACACATTCACTGAATGTTATTTTTTCTCCACAGTGATGTTCTTGATTGGACCACAAATTTTTCCATAATACCGTACTTGAAAAATAGGACATTCTAGTTCTTTATACATAATCAGCTCTCCACCTCCAGCCATTTTTAGAAAACTTTTTTTTTTTCTTTTAATGAAGCGTTAAGTAGACTGTATTCCAGCTCTGGAAAAGAAAAAAGAAAAAAACCACACTGAGTACTAGTTATACAATTTTCTTTTGGGTTCTGTGATTGAGTTGTTCTCATTTTTTATATCTGAGTACTAATTGGAGCTGGTATAGCTAACTGCCTCCTGTCCCCCTCATGTCTGAGACGTGCTGGATCTGCTGCCAGAGCGGTTGTAAATCAGTTATTTACAAAATCATATCAGATTATTCATTTAAATGAATTTTAAGTTAGTTAAAATAGTTTGAAAATTCCATAATTTGAACTTTTATATTGTTAATTTTACTACTGAAAGGTTTAGAAGGTTTGAGGTGTTTTTAAACATTATTTTTATTCTTCTTTTTTTAGGGGAAAAAAACAAACAGGGCCTGCATTTTCTCCAGGGTGTTTCATTGACAGTATTTTTCAGAGTTTAACCTTAACTGCTAAAGGCTATAATCAGGTACCCATAATATTTTTCCTGCTTTCCAGTTGTAACATAATACATGATTAGGCCATATTTTTGCAAGAAATTTGTCTAAGGTGTATGTGGTGAGCAAGTACCTGTTACCAGTGTTTGATGGAAGCCGTATTCCCTGGATACATCAGAGAAATTAGCAAAAGGACCCAACTTTTAAAAGCAGCAGCTTCTTTAACAGGAGAAGGACATGCCCATGTTCTAGACTTTTAAATTATAAATTGAGCAATTATTTGAGAACTTACAAAAGTAAATTTCTTCCTGTTTTAAAAAAATGCAAGTAAATAAGGAAGAGGAACATAGGACAAGTTATTATATCATCCTGTCTTTCCCTTGAAGTGATCTTCATTTAAAACAGCCTGTATGAATTCTCAGGTATCTGCTGTATCTGACTGGTACATCAGATAGTTGCTGACATTCAGTTTTCTTCTGCATGTGCAGGATGAATCTGAAGAAGTTACAGGGAATTATTGTTTTCAAATACATTGTGTGTCCCTTCTAAAATGATTAATCTACATCTGCCTCTGAATTATTAATATTAGGAATATTCTTAAAAAACTAAGCTTTGGGGAGAAAATTGATTTAATTAAATCTTCTTGATTCAGTGGTACATTTTGTAACCTAATCTGTAATGTATTTACCATTAATTTTGAACTGATGTTCTGTGCTTGATGAACCAAAAATTCCTAAATACCTTTACATTAATAGATCATAGTCAACTTGAATTGTAATCTAGAATTTCAGAATTTCAGTTAGTACCTCTTCCACCAGTTCCCTAGCCCCAGGACAATTTTTACAGGGTCTTGTGCAATAGAACCCTCATTACCTCCTGGCCTCCCACTAGAAATGCATACCACAGAGTGCACATGTGTAAGTGAATGTGTGTCTATATACCTAGCTTCAGACTTAGGAAACAGTGAGCTTTGTTTCTGGCAAATGCAATAGATATTAATCAAGTTTAAGTGAGCATGGTTCTTTCTTAGCTGTACCTTGGTAGCACTGTGCAGTTGAATGTTTTATCTTTACGTGGGTGTATCTTAGGTTCATTTTTTGGTAAATAATATTTATTAGAAATGTATATAAAGAAGAAAACTAAATAATGCTGTCATCTGATTACTTTTAAAATAATAAACATTATTTAAAATAATAAAGCATTCATGTACCCTTCAAGAAGAAATTTATATGTACACCCCAGGCTATGTATGTGATTATGCATACTTTTTCACTTACACAAAAGTTCTCATACACCACATCATTATTTTTATGCTATGATCTTTTGTAAGAATGATAAAATACGTGATCGTGAGACTATATCATAATATAAGTCATAACTTAGCTAATATTAATCATGTTGATGAACATTCAGGTTGTTTCTAGTTCTTTGGCTGTTAAAAACAGTGTTTCAGTGAACATCTTTGCACATAGAGTGGTGCTTTTGCAAATGCACTACTGGATTACGTTCCCAGCTGGGAGTTACTGGCTCAGAGGGGCTCTGTTTTTCAGAGCACATAAAGCAGTGAGCTACACATCGCATGGTGACAGTTTGTTATTGTTTGAGTACATCTAAGTGGCAGGAATTGACCAATAGAGTTATTAGAGTAAAAAATAAAACTGTCCTGAGAGCCACTGGAATGTACCTTGGGCTGTAGATATAGTGGTAATCACCTATAATTAACTGTCATCAACTTTAGACTTCACTGGCTTAAAATTTTTGTCAGAATTCCTCCCCACCACCCCTGTTGTCTCATAAGCAGTCAATAAATATTCTCAGGACTCATTTTGGATCAAAGGCCTTTGAAAAAAAAGAAACTAGGCCACAACCTTCCTAGGCTTAAACTACATCTTCAAAATTGGATGATCTAAGGCTTGTGCTGTAATATTCAGAAACCAGTTTGTATTTTCGATTAACAGGTGTGCTTTGCCTCCCTCAGGTGGAAGGGAAGATTTTGGAAAAGCAAAACGCCGAAGAGTCTTGGTGTTGCTCCTGTAACTTGGAACTGGAGAGGAGGCAAGATGCTGGCATAGCTGTTGAACTGCGAACCTGCTATGCCAACATATTGCCATCTCTCTTGTCCAAAAGCAGCTATGGCCACCCGCATGCTGCCCCCCCCCCCCCATGCAGTGCTCTGGAGGCGTGCCCTTCCCTGGATGTGGGTTGCCAGGATGTAGCCCCACTCACCTCCCTGACCTCACCTGCCGTGCTCTGAGTCTCTTCATTTTAGCCTCGCTGGTCTTTCTGGCTGATCTCTGAACACATCCAGGATGTTCTTGCCTCTTCCTCTTCACTTGGGTCTTAACAAGAACATTACTTCCTCAGGGAAGCCTGTCTTGACCACACTCTTCAACAGCTGTCACATTCCCCAGTTATCCATCTTGCCTGTGTCCTGCCCTATGTCTTCAAAACATTGATCATTATCTGAAACACATTTGTTGGCTGGTTAAGTGTCTTTATCTCCCTCATTAGATTGTAAACTCCTTGAGGGTTAGGGACCCTGCGTCTTGATCAACCACGGTATCCCAGACCCTGACACATGGTAAGCCCTTAATACATATATTTGAGATTTTCTTTGCAGGAAAGATGTTAATCTCTTCCCATTATGAATGCTTTTGGTAATACCCTTCCGGGCTTGCAAATCTAACTCCTTAAAACAGTCCCAGCATAGAGTCAGTCCTCCATATTCAGACTGAAATTTGATCCAAAGTTGATTAAACATGCAAATGCAGAGCACTAACTGTATTACATCATTTTATATAAGGGACTTGGCATCCATGGATTTTGGAATCAGTCCCTGCCCCCCATATACTGAGGGATGACTGTGTCTATCATTGGGCCCATAGACTCGTGGAAGTCAGCACATGATAGTGGGGAAAGCATGGGCTTCAGAATAAAACTTAAGTTCGCATCTCACCACTGGTGTTCTCAGACAGTCATTTAACCTGTGAACTAGAATCTTCTCAATTGTAAATTGAAGATAATATTACTAACCCTTCAGGATTCCTAAGACAAAGAAATGAGATGTTTTAGCCAGATGGTTCTTTCTTTGTGTCTAAAAAGTGACTGTCTAAAACTCCTGACGTATGTGTAGTAGTTGTAGTAGACACCCAACAAATTTTATTTTACTACCAAGAAAAGTTAACTTTTCTCTAGCTGGAAACAGGAGGTCAGCCATGGGATGTATGGAAGTGTTCTGCCAAAACACGAGGGCTTTTCTCTTGAGAGATGGAGATTCTGAAAGGCCAAGGAATTCATTGTCCAGTGTCTCAGATTCTTCTCCTCTCTGGTTTGGTTCTCACTCCTCTAACTTCTTGTATTTCTAGAGTTGCTCATTGGCTGTGGATCTCTTTTAAAAGCAACTTTTAAGATTAGTTGTTTGTCAGTTGCTTCATTTACTATTATTTTCTCCCATTCAGAAGGCTGTCTTTTCACCTTGCTTAGTTTCCTTTGTTGTGCAGAAGCTTTTAATTTTAATTAGATCCCATTTGTTTATTTTTGCTTTTATTTCCAGTATTCTGGGAAGTGGATCATAGAGGATCCTGCTGTGATTTATGTCAGAGAGTGTTTTGCCTATGTTCTCTAGGAGTTTTATAGTTTCTGGCCTTACATTTAGATCTTTAATCCATTTTGAGTTTATTTTTGTGTATGGTGTTAGAAAGTGATCTAGTTTCATTCTTTTACAAAACAACTAATCTCAAAAATATACAAGCAATTTATGCAGCTCAAGTCCAGAAAAATAAATGACCCAATCAAAAAATGGGCCAAAGAACTAAATAGACATTTCTCCAAAGAAGACATACGGATGGCTAACAAACACATGAAAAGATGCTCAACATCACTCATTATCAGAGAAATGCAAATCAAGACCACAATGAGGTACCATTTCACACCAGTCAGAATGGCTGCGATCCAAAAGTCTACAAGCAATAAATGCTGGAGAGGGTGTGGAGAAAAGGGAACCCTCTTACACTGTTGGTGGGAATGCAAACTAGTACAGCCACTATGGAGAACAGTGTGGAGATTCCTTAAAAAACTGCAAATAGAACTGCCTTATGACCCAGCAATCCCACTGCTGGGCATACACACCGAGGAAACCAGAATTGAAAGAGACACATGTACCCCAATGTTCATTGCAGCACTGTTTATAATAGCCAGGACATGGAAACAACCTAGATGTCCATCAGCAGATGAATGGATAAGAAAGCTGTGGTACATATACACAATGGAGTATTACTCAGCCATTAAAAAGAATACATTTGAATCAGTTCTAATGAGGTGGATGAAACTGGAGCCTATTATACAGAGTGAAGTAAGCCAGAAAGAAAAACACCAATACAGTATACTAACACATATATATGGAATTTAGAAAGATGGTAATGATAACCCTGTATGTGAGACAGCAAAAGAGACACAGATGTATAGAACGGACTTTTAGAGTCTGTGGGAGAGGGAGAGGGTGGGATGATTTGGGAGAATGGCATTGAAACATGTATGCTATCAGGTAAGAAACGAATCACCAGTCCAGGTTCGATACAGAATACATGATACTTGGGGCTGGTGCACGGGGATAATCCAGAGAGATGATATGGGGTGGGAGGTGGGAGGGGGGTTCAGGATTGGGAACTCATGTACATCCATGGCTGATTCATGTCAATGTATGGCAAAACCAATACAGTATTGTAAAGCAAAATAAAGTAAAAATAAAAATTAAAAAAATAAAGCAACTTTTACAGATTCACTTAACAGAATAAAAATATGTGATAAATGCTGCTTGGTGATCCTGTTTTTAAGCATTGAAGTTTTAGTTTAAAAAAGTTCTGCTTTTAATAAACTTAATTTTATTTTGATTTTGATGCTTTTCCAGGAAATAAAATAACAGTCACTACTTGTGACTTATTTATCGTTACTCTTGGTATTATAACTACAACATCGAGAAAGTGTTTATTATGCATTTTTGTCTTGCCACCTCAGAGTATATTAATCTCAGCTGTGAATTTAGCAAAAATATACGAAGTATGGCAATTTTAGTCTTCAAGTCTCATAAAAGTTCTGTTGATAACTGAGGATGATTAGAGACATTTTATAAATTCAGTATGATAAGTAACTTCAGTAATATTATGCTGCTTTCCTAACCTGAACTATGTATGGATTTATCATCTCAGTATTGATGGTTTGTGTATTTATCACCTCTTTTTGTTCTTTGAATTCTTCAAGTTATCAGCCAGAAATAAATGCACAGAGCAGCCAGCCCTCGAGGGTCATTATGTAAGCTACTATTGCCCATGACTTATTTTACCCCCAAACTTACAATGTTTACTTACACTGCACCTGGAGTAAAAATAGATATGATGGACGACTATCCATTCATCCTTTTAAAAATCCACACAATAGCTGTAGCTAAAATCAGAGATCCACCCCACCTTATTCATTCTTTATCTTGCTAGTAAAGAAAATGGATGCAGAATCAATAGGCTAGGACATTCTGTCTATTCTAGGAACTGCTGTTGTATAATACTTTTTTTTTTTTAACCCGTAACTTAGTTCTCAAAACTTGTTTTGTGAGCTTGTTTGGGCTGTTTCTACCTTTCTCAGAGTTCTGTTATACTCATCTACATCCATTGAAAGATATCCACTACCCCCTTGATGTCAATACCGTTGATGAGCTGGATCTGTGATGGAAATGAACCCTAAGCTCCCTGAGATGACTCCTCAACATCTTAGTGTGTTTTACTGTAATTCAATAAACACCCAAACTGTGATTGATTTTAAGTGATCATGGGGCGGGGGGCGGGGGAAGGAACAAAACTAGGGCTCTAGGAACATCAAAATGAGAGGCTAAAAAATTAATATTCTGAAGTATCCAATATCTTCTCAAGTCAGTGGTTTTTAAACTTCAGTGTTGTATTATCAATCACTGGGAGAGCTTGTTTTTTTTTTTTTTTTTTTTTAAAAAGTGAGTCCCAAACCATCCCCTGGACATTCTGATTTAATAAGTCTTCATTGAGACTTAGGAATCTTCATTTTTAACAAGCACCTTTTCTTGATGCAGTTTGACAGTGTACCATATTTTGAGAACATTTGTCTTAAATCCTGAACCACAGGGCAGATTTTTTAAAATATATGCAATTTCCAGTATGGAACTTGGGCATGGTCATGAAAGCAGCCTGCTTTCCCACTGCATCTGTGCTTATGGAAAACTGGAGCAGTGTTTTGTAATTGTGCTTCATACCCTGAGGTTTCTTATATAAACAGGCCATATAACTGCATACAGGAGCGCCGTCGGCTGCAGATGTGCTTCTGTGGGCTTGTTTTTAACTTCAATTATTTTTCTCCGCTGTATCACGTTACAGTTTCCAAGATGTTTTTTTCTTTTCCAATTGACTTGATAGTGACCAAAATCCTGTGCCTCTAAATATACATTATTCTCTAAGATTTCTGTTAAATTGCAAATGATAGGTGAGCTCCTGGAGGCTAGAGACTAAGTCTGATAATGCAGAAGGGAAATTTTCAACATTTATAGGACTCCTATAGTGGTAATCTTTCTATAAACTAAAGGATTACATCTTAATTGACCTATTTCCTAAATTTAGACTTTTGTGGACTTTTTTTTGAAATGGAGACCTCTTTTTCTCTCTGAGACAATACGGTGTAATAGAAAGAACGTCATAATATGCAAAAAGACCTAGGTTCTAATCCCAGTTCTGTTATTTTCTAGCTGTATATATGAATTTGGACAGATCATTTGATCTGTTACCTTATTTGTAAATTGGGGTAATCATAGAAGACTATATGATACAATAGAAAGAAAAAAAAAATACAGCTGTGCAAACCAAGCATGTAGGCAAGTTGGAAGACAGTCTACAAAAAGAACAGTAGTACTGTAAATCAGTAGTAATTTACACTATGTTAAATGTTTTGTTGCTTTATGTTGTTACTGTCCAATTTAAAAATCACCTAAAAATTGTGATTTTGAGTTAAAAGGCAGAAGTTTGTTCTCATTTAGTCTGAATCACTTATTTGCTAACTAATTCCAATCAAAAAAGAAAAAAAGGTGATATTGTAGTTAGTTTTATCTTGAAGAAAGATCCAGCTTCTCTTATTGTGTTTTAACACTGGTTTATCTTACCAACCTTCAAATAATGATAATAATTCTAGGACTCCTATACATTTCTCTTATCTCATTGGCTTATTATGAAGTTCAAATTACGAAACTGCTTCAGAAATGGGATGAAGTCATATGAAGTCCTAAGATACTGTTTATAAATTCTTTCCAACCTTCCCTTTCTCCCTTTATCCATGTAAAAGTTTGCTTTTGAAATGATTGAAATTTTAAGAAAATTGAAACATTTTATTATAAACCTGGCTATAACGTTTTAAATCCTAGGGTTCTCATTCAGTTCAGTTCAGTCGCTTAGTCATGTCCGACTCTTTGCCACCCCATGATTCGCAGCACACCAGGCCTCCTTGTCCATCACTATCTCCCGGAGTTCACTCAGACTCACGTCCATCGAGTCCGTGATGCCATCCAGCCATCTCATCCTCTATCATCCTCTTCTCCTCCTGCCCCCAATCCCTCCCAGCATCAGAGTCTTTTCCACTGAGTCAACTCTTCGCATGAAGTGGCCAAAGTACTGGACTTTCAGCTTTAGCATCATTCCTTCCAAAGAAATCCCAGGGCTGATCTCCTTCAGAATGGACTGGTTGGATCTCCTTGCAGTCCAAGGGACTCTCAAGAGTCTTCTCCAATACCACAGTTCAAAAGCATCAATTCTTCGGCACTCAGCCTTCTTCACAATCCAACTCTCACATCCATACATGACCACAGGAAAAACCATAGTCTTGACTAGACGGACCTTTGTTGGCAAAGTAATGTCTCTGCTTTTGAATATGCCATCTAGGTTGGTCATAACTCTTTGTCAGTATATCTATAGCAGCAAAACTAACAGCTCTGCTCATCTGGGAATAGGGAGGCAAAAAAGACACCTAGAGCATCCACTACAATGGCTTTCCTGTTCTGGTCACATGTGTCTTGAAACAGACCAGAGTACTACTTTTAGTTTCACTGACACTTAGATAATGTGTTTTATTCTCATATAAACATTTTATGTACTTATTTAATGTATATTAGAAAAATACATGTTAGTTTCCTTTTTTTTTCTTTTTAATTAATTTTTATCAGAATATTGTTGATTTACAATGTGTTAGTTTCTGCTGTACAGCAAAGCAAATCAGTTATTTGTATACATATATCCAATCATTTTTAGAGTCTTTTCCCATATAGGTCATTAAGAGTATTAAGTAGAGTTCTGTATGCTACATAGTAGGTCCTTATTAATTATCTATTTTATGTATAGTGGTGTGTGTATATTAATCCCAAGATTCTATTTCTGTTCTGTAAATAAGTTCATTTGTATCCTTTTTTTAGTTTCCACATATTGGCAATATTATATGCTATTTGTCTTTCTCTGTCTGAGTTCACTCAATATGACAGTCTCTCTAGGTCCATCCATGTCCTTGCAAGTGGCACTGTTTTTGTGGTTAAGTAATGTTCCATTCTATGTGTGTATCACATCTTGATCCGTTCCTCTGTTGAAGGGCATTTAGGTTGCTTCCATGTCCTGGCTGTTGTTAATAGTGCAGCAGTGAACACTGGGGTGCATGTATCCTTCTGAACTGTGGTTTTCTCCAAATATATGTCCAGGAGTGGGATTGCTGGATCATATGGTAATTCAATTTT
>SJYT01045318.1:341366-362146 GCA_006410635.1 Cephalophus harveyi
GAATCACTGCAGATGGTGACTACAGCCATGAAATTAAAAGATGCTTACTCCTTGGGAGGAAAGTTATGACCAACCTAGATAGCATATTAAAAAGCAGAGACATTACTTTGTCAACAAAAGTCAGTCTAGTCAAAGCTATGGTTTTTCCAGTGGTCATGTATGGATGTGAGAGTTGGACTATAAAGAAAGCTGAGCATCGAAGAACTGATGCTCTTGAACTGTGTTGTTGGAGAAGACTCTTGAGAGTCCCTTGGACTGCAAGGAGATCTAACCAGTCCATCCTAGAGGAGATCAGTCCTGGGTGTTCATTGGAAGGACTGAAGCTGAAGCTGAAACTGCAGTCCTTTGGCCACCTGATGCTAAGAACTGACACATTTGAAAAGACTCTGATGCTGGGAAAGATTGAAGGTGGAAAGAGAAGGGGACGACAGTGGATGAGATCGTTGGATGGTATCATGGACTCGATGGACATGAGTTTGAGTAAGCTCTGGGAGTTGGTGATGGACGGGGAAGCCTGGTGTGCTTCAGTCCATGAGGTCACAAAGAGTTGGACATGACTGAGTGACTGAACTGAGTTGAAGAAAGTCCATTTTTATGTTGAATATCCAATTGAGCAAATATTTGAGGCTAGGTGTGTGGTCTTTTTTTTTTTTTTTTTTCAGATAAAAGGGTCCTTAGTGCCCAAAGGTGGCAGTTTCCATTGACAGAGCAGGCACATCACCTGTGTTTATGCAACAAAAGCAGATACCCTTTCTTAAATAGTCTAGAGAGCCTTCAAAGTCTTAAATCAGAAGATGCCACTGGGAGATTTGCCTTATAGTGCCTGTGTATGTCATGAGAATTGCAAATTAGAAAATGTCAGCAAAGATAATTTGCTAAATTTGAGATTAAAATTCTAGAGGTCCAAAAAGATGTGTCCTGAGGAGATCATCAAGCATGTGTGAGAAAACAAAACTGGGATGGCATTACAGGAAGATGATGTATTACTGGGAAGCAGGCCACCTTCATAGTTTGCATTTTTTGGAAATATCTATCTAATTGCTGAAAAATGAATGACTTGACATGCTGATTCCAAATTAATTACCTGGCTGTTAAAAGAATTTCTAAAAGAGCACTTGGAATTTCTGTGACCAATATGGTATCTGCCTGTGTTTTCTCACCTGCCTTTTCACTTACAAATCTTTCCTGATTTCTAAAACTGTGTAAGGGATCCATATAGTAGACTTCAGTGACTAACTGTTAAAAAATATGTTGACTCTATTTTGGGGAGAGAGGTGAGGAGAAAGAAAAAGGAGGTAACTTGAGGAAGATCAGTTTCTAGTCTTAGAAGAATCACCACTTCAGAATGAAAAAGAAAAAAATGAAGGTAAAAATTTAACTGGTAACAAGGCCACAGATTGAAAAATTAAGCCATTTTAAAAAATTAGAATACAGTTAGCTTACAGTGTTGTGTTTTAGGTGTATACAAAGTGATTCATTTTATCTGTGTATATATAATCATTTATATATATATATATTTATCAAATTCTTTTCCATTATAGGTTATTACAAGATTGTTTCCTGTGCCATATTGTAGGTCTTTTTGTTCATTATTTTATATATAGTAGTGCGTATCTGGTAATCCCAAACTCCTAATTTATTCCCCACTCTCTCCCCAATATATCATTTGGAAAAAGCAAGAGAATTCCAGAAAAACATCTATTTCTGCTTTATCGACTATGCCAAAGTCTTTGACTGTGTGGGTCACAATAACCTGTGGGAAATTCTGAAAGAGACGGGAATACCAGACCACCTGACCTGCCTCTTGAGAAATCTGTATGCAGGTCAGGAAGCAACAGTTAGAACTGGACATGGAACAACAGACTGGTTTCAAATAGGAAAAGGAGTATGTCAAAGCTGTATATTGTCACCCTGCTTATTTAACTTATATGCAGAGTACATCATGAGAAACGCTGGGCTGGAGGAAGCACAAGCAGGAATCCAGATTGCCGGGGGAAATATCAATAACCTCAGATATGCAGATGATACCACCCTTATGGCAGAAAGTGAAGAAGAACTAAATAACCTCTTGATGAAAGTAAAAGTGGAGAGTGAAAAAGCTGACTTAAAGCTCAACATTCAGAAAACGAAGATCATGGCATCTGGTCCCATCACTTCATGGCAAATAGATGGCGAAACAGTGGCTGACTTTATTTTTCTGGGCTCCAAAATCACTGCAGATGGTGATTGTAGCCATGAAATTAAAAGATGCTTACTCTTTGGAAGGAAAGTTATGACCAACCTAGACAGCATATTCAAAAGCAGAGACATTACTTTGCCAACAAAGGTCCATCTAGTCAAGGCTATGGTTTTTCCAATAGTCATGTATGGGTGTGAGAGTTGGACTGTGAAGAAAGCTGAGTGCCAAAGAATTGATGCTTTTGAACTGTGGTGTTGGAGAAGACTCTTGAGAGTCCCTTGGGCTACAAGGAGATCCAACCAGTCCATCCTAAAGGAGATCAGTCCTGGGTATTCATTGGAAGGACTGATGTTGAAGCTGAAATTCCAATACTTTGGCCACCTGATGCGAAGAGCTGACTCATTGGAAAAGACCCTGATGCTGGGAAAGATTGAGGGCAGGAGGAGAAGGGGATAACAGAGGATGAGATGGCTGGATGGCATCACTGACTCGATGGACATGGGTTTGGGTAGTCTCTGGGAGTTGGTGATGGATAGGGAGGCCTGGCATGCAGTGGTTCATGGGGTCACAAAGAGTCGGACACCACTGAGCAACTGAACTGAACTGAAGCATAAGTTTGTTTCCTATCTAAGTCTGATTCTGGAAAACCCATCTTTTATAATTAAAATCACTAGCGTCTATAGATGAATAGTTCCCCTCATTTAATGATTCTGTATCACTGCCTTCAGTGAGTATAAAAACTCTAGCAGTTTTTTGAGAATTATAGAAGTCTGGTACCCAACCTTCTGTGTCTTGGCCTAGACTTTCTCAGTTTTTTGTTCATCATTTAGTACTTATTAAGCACATATCATGTACCAGATACATAGTCAGTACCTTTCCATGGCTTGGAGTTTAAGGAAAGAGATAAGCCGTTACAAGTTTGATTATGATGTGTGCCTAGTAACCCAGACATGTCTGACTCTTTGTGAGCCCTAGGACTGTAGCCTGCCGTCTCCTCTGTCCATGAGGATTCTCCAGACAAAAATACTGGAGGGATTGCCATGCCCTCCTCCAGGGGATCTTCCCAACACAGGGATTGAACCCAGGTCTCCTGCATTGCAAGATTCTTTACTGTCTGAGCCACCAGGGAAGCACAAGAATACTGGAGTGCCCAACCCAGGAATCGAACCAGAGTCTCCTGCATTGTTGGCAGATTCTTTACCAGCTGAGCTACCAGGGAAACTGATAGGGTAGTACATTTTTGCATATAGAAACATGACAAGGGAAGCTGATTTAGATAGAAAATGATCAAAGAATTACATTCCAAGGTAGAGGTGTTATAAGTTTAGTCAGAGACTCCTAAGGGTGCTTTGTGAAGGGAGAGTGCCTGTGTTACTTCGTGTATGTCTTCACAGTACCTAGTACAAAACCTTACACATATAATACGTTTGATGAATTTGCTATGATGGTTATCAATTGTTGTGTAATGTACAAAGTACTTCCAAGGGATCAGCTTTTATTAAGCTATAAAACACACACATATGGAAACACTACAGTTGCTGCAGGCCGTCTGCTCAGTGAGAGCTCATTTCCTTGCCCAGGCATTTGGGGAGTGCTTTATTATATAAGCTACTGATGTGGTTAAGCTCTACTGATTTCAAGGGTCAGAGTCTCAGGTTACCTCAGGGAGAAGGGGTCCAGTGTAAGGATTCATGACTGCAACTAGACAATGTCAAAGAGTCAAAGCAACTATAAGGGAATGCCCTTTTCTTCACCTGTCATTTCCTGTGTGTGTATTGCTCATGGCTTCCTTGTTCCCTCTGAAAGTCTACTCCCATTTTCTTCTTCAGTACACTTTTTGCCATTTAGTCAGTTCAGTTGCTCAGTCATGTTTGACTCTTTGTGACCCCATGAACTGTAGCATGCCAGGCCTCCCTGTCCATCGCCAACTCCCGGAGCTTATCCAGACTCATGTCCATTGAGTCAGTGATGCCATCCAACCATCTCATCCTCTGTCGTCCCTTTCTCCTCCTGCCCTCAATCTTTCCCAGCATCAGGGTCTTTTCCATTGAGTCAGTTCTTTGCATTAAGTGGCCAAAGTATTGGAGTTTCATCTTCAGCATCAGTCCTTCCAATGAATAATCAGGACTGATTTCCTTTAGGATGGACTGGTTGGATCTCCTTGCAGTCCAAGGGACTCTTCGAGTCTTCTCCAACACTTTGCTAATTACTCATTTTTCTCTTCCTCATAGCTTTGGTTTAGAAGGGGCTGCTATGTGAGTGCCACCACCTGCTCCTACAGACTGTCTGCACCACAACCTTTTAGTTTCACCTCCCACTGTTAATTGTAACAGGGTCTCCAGGTATCCCAGTTCTAATTCCCAAGAGTGAGAAGCTGATGGGTTCAGCTCTCCTTTTGTACCTGACCACAACATAGGGTTCTAGTGGAGGCAGTTCTTGTGTCACATACCACCTCTGATCCAATCATCTCTAAATAAACATATGTGGCTACCTAGGACATAGACATTGTGGGCAGAGGGTCTCTTCATAAAGGGTGTGAGGAATGTCTGCTTACACTCACCAAATGCCAGGACTGAATATTATTAATGTATCTACATATGCTTAAAAGTTGAGAATTATTTTCCTGCTCTAATATATCCTAATCACACTGACAGAAACACTAAAATAATTTTATTGGTTAAAAAACATATCCCCAATTCTTGGCTTTCCCTTCCTCTATTTCTCTTCTATGTCATAATGAACTTTGTTCATCAAACCACCCATTTATTGGACTGCTTCACACACTTGCAAGATTCAAGTATGCAGATACTCCAAAAAGTCTTAACCCTTAAATATTCCTTGTCTTTCCTTTTCCTCATCTTTTCATGATATAACCCACATCAATTCCTACTTTCTGGTGTTTGTCCTCTCTCTTACCATCCTTCATCATTGCTGTCAAGAATTTTGAATAAACTCTGAAGTACATGTGAGACTGGAACTCTTCATGTTCTACTTTAGATCAGATTTTTTAATGCTAAACTCAAAAATAATGTTCATTGATTGAGTTAAAGAAATCATAGGAAGAAAAGTCTTCTCTAGATTAAAGAAGTCAAGTCTAATATCTTGTGAATTTTCAAAACCTTTCAACCTTGATTTAATTCTGAAGTTGTGTAATATAGAGTATTACATACATATCAGCAAATGATATGCCCCATAGAAAAATAGCCTGTTTCTAATTTAATCTCATCTTCCACTTTTCTTCATGTGCTGAAAACATCCTTTTATGGCTATAGCCAGAAAGAGTTTAGCATTCCTTTAATATTTTTAAGCATTAATGGACTGAGTGTAATCAAGTAGTGTGCTGATATGCAAAGTCTTCTATGGCATTTCTCTTGCCGTTAGCTAATATTTGTAATTCCTTGTTAATGTATGTTGGTTTGGGGGTTTATTCTCCAGTTTCTCTTAAAAGATGGCAAAATTACAAGAGAATCTGAAAGCTAACAACTTAATTTTTCTCTCAGGAAGGCCAAGAGGAGTGATGATTTAGAAAAACACTGATGTAAAAATCAAAACCAGTCTCTTAGGAATCAAGTGAAGAGTATCTAAATAGCACTGCTGTTATTGACAGGCAGGCAATAAATATTTGTTAAAGTGACAATTTTCATTAAGTCGGTCATATCAAACCCTCACTGTCTAGATTTTGAAGAAGTAACAAGTACTTAAAAAGCAAGTTCCTTTTAGGAGGAACATCAAGAGTGGTTAATGATAGCACTGCCTTCCAGAAAAGTCTCAAAATTAACTGTGTAGTACTTGCTGAAACTTCATCCTTTGAAAAGATGGCCAAGGATATCAACTTTGCCTAATGGGCCAGGCTCTTCTTTTCCACAGGCAACAGCCAGAGTCCTCATTTTGTTTGAAGCACAGAAAGATGCCTGGGTACCTTTCTCTTTATTTGTTTAAGCTCAATGGTCTTAGTCTATTGTTTTCTAATGTCTTTAAGGGAGAGAACATGTAGGAGTCATGGTGTTGTTATAAGAATTTCATGAATTATTGCTATGACAACCTTAATTATATATTATGGACAAATCAGAAACTACCTTGAGCTATCAAGATAAATCGCTGCCCACACTACTGGTTTAAGACCAATTTATGAAGAAGATGCTTGCAATTTAGAAAACTCTGTTCATTAACTTATTGTATATGCATTGAGAAATGCTTGCCATTATTTCATTTTAGCAGTAGATCGTCTAGCTTTAACTTGCAAAATCTTTGTTCCATTGAGTCCAAGAACCAGTGGTCTTCTTTACCCTGAAAATAAAAGTGAAAGTCACTCACTTGTGTCCAGCTCTTTGCAACCCCATGGACTGTAGCCTGCCAGGCTCCTCTCTCCATGGAATTTCTCCAGGTCGGAATGTTGGAGTGGGCAGCCGTTCCCTTCTCCAGGGTATCTTCCCAACCCAGGGATGGAGCCCAGGTCTCCCATGTTGCAGGCAGATTCTTTACCATCTGAGCCATCAGGGAAGTCCTTAATTATTAATAATTTTAAAATTAATAAATCTAATATAAAATGTTTAGGCTTTCAGAAAATTGAATGCTTTTCTTGTTTAGAAGAGTGGTTGTGCCTATACTTAGTGAATTACAAAATGCTTTGTACCTATTGCCCATCTTCATGCCCTTGGTCTCCTGCCTTACTTCTCCCTGACCATACCTATCTGCACTTTTTCTTTTCACATCAGTGTGTGATTTTCTAATTATGGCTGAATAGACATGAATTAGAGATGGAAAAGTTCAATTTTACTAAAATCTAAAATTAAGTACTATAGTTTTTAGCCTCATACCCTTCTTTGGGGATAAAAAAAAAGCAATATTTTTCTTAAACTGTGTGGGATGGTAATGTGAAAATACAAAAAATGTAGCCATGAGCTATGATTCAAAATTATATGTTTTTTAAAAGTCCATGTGATGAATATAAAATAATGTGTTTCCTTGGTTTCTGAAATTCTTCCAAATAACCTCAAAGTTGTAGTAGTACAATACGTTATATTCAACTCTCTATCCCAGTAACAGCTGACTGGCAGTATTTCATAGTGTCCATTTTCCCCCTTCTATGATATAAGATGCTTTCTTTTAAAATGCTATTTTCTGCCTTGTACATAGTATTATGTATGAGTCCTGAGAAGGAAATCTTAAAAAGAGGGGATATATATAAACATATAGTTGATTCACTTTGCTGTACAACAGAAACTAACACAACATTGCAAAGCAACTATAGTCCAATAAAATTTAATTTTAAAAGTTGAAAAAATATATTGTGCATACTGATGCATACTAAAAAAAAAGTCCTAAGGACGTCAGAAACTGGTGTAACTGAACCATTTTGAAAGCATCAGTGCACCGCCAGCAGGGAGTCGGTTCATTTCAAGGTGATCTTAGTCTTGTTCTGACTTTCAGGATGGGTGAGGTGAGCAGGAAGAGTCTCCATTTATATTCCCAAGGCTAATCAGTGGTTTCATTTTATGACCTGGCTGTATTTGCTACCCAGTCACAGTGACAAAGAGGACATTTGTTTCTGAGTCTAAAGACTTTTTATAAAACCTTTATTTCTACCCCAAAGGGGAGAACTGTCGCCACACAAGATGTTTATCAAAGACCCTGTCATTGTTCCAGTTTGCTCCACCCACGGCCCAGTTGCTACCTGTTGTTGGCTCTGTGTTACCATTTCTAAGGCATCTCGTCTTGAATTCCAGAGGGGCCACTCTGGGGAAGCAGTCTCCCCGTTTTACATCTTTAGAATGACCTTCCTCATCTTGCACTCACATGTGACCCAAGGCCGCACAGATTAGCTTTCCTGACTCACCAGGTTGCTTCCCTGGTGGCTCGGCTGGTAAACAATCCACCTGCAATGCAATGCAGTTTGACAGTGATAGATAGATCAAACTAAGGTGCCCTCAGGAAGTTGATTATGAAGATAAATTGACCCAATGTTAATAAGAATTTAAGCCTAGAAAATTGAAATTGAATTTAAGTAAATCTGTTCAGTGTTTCTGCCTCCAAGTTCTAGGCATAAATTTTCAGCCTTCATAAAGAACTTTGCAAATCTACCACTACACCTTTAGTGAGATTTTTAAGTTGCAATATCTTGTCTTAGTTTTTAGTTTATTTATTTAGAGGAGCACATTATTTACTTGAGACAACACTTCTTATCTTAGCCTACAAAGAGTATTTTTACCTAAAATTCAGGTGAGCTTGTGTTCCTGGCATAGCAATTTATAGACCACTTAGATACCCTACCAACTCATTGGTCTTCTGATAATACTCTCACCAATCTAAGAATTTCCTGGAACCACTTTAGCTCATAACCTCTGCACTCATCATCCTTCTAGTCCTATACCAAAAGAAATGTATGACTAGGTGGTCAGACTACATTACTCAGCAAACTCATTGATCTCTGGGCCAGGTAGGCACCAGTCTTCATTATCTGCTTTTGGGTGGCTATATAAGGTAGTAGTATTGATTTCAGACAACTCTGTCTCTTGATAGTTGCTTAGAGCCTTGAAAAAATGTAGGCTAGGTTAAGAAGTCAAAGGGCAAATGTAACTCTTTAGTATTTTAATGTCTCCTGGTTTATTTTTCTCTTTGCTCTACCAAAGAGTGAAGCCGACCAAGGTCTTCTTGAGACTCTGAGATTAATGAACCCCAAATGTGACAAAGCTCTGTAAGGTTACAGTGACTTCTCTGGTGTTTGTCTCTTTTAATCCTTCAAATGTTGCTTCAGGAAAGGAAGAATTGATAAGCCTAAACTGGGATATTTGACATCAGAGGCCAGTGATATGAAATCTTAGTTCAGTATCGATCTGAGGAAGAATTCATAATATTAGGTAAATATGAACTGAAGGGGGAAGAGGACTTCAGAAGGGCAGGAAATAAGTAAATATTAAATTGCTAATACTAGGCAATTTATATATGTTACCTTATTTTAATTCTTACAACTTCCATGTTATTAGCATGCCAGTTTAACAAAAGTGGAGACTTACTAAGGTTAACTAACTCACCATGGACTGTACCTCTAGTGTGCTGGATTTCAGAAGCGGTACTGTTTCAGGGTGGGGCCTGACTCCATTATTTCTCTGACTCATTAACTCATTATTCTCCTAGGTATGGGTCATGTTTTCCTATTTCCTTAAAAGTGCAGTATTTTTAATTGAATGCCAGACATTGTGATTTTATATTTTAGTATGCTGGATTTTTATGTATTTCTTGTAAGCGTCTTGGATTTTGCTCTGTCAGGAAGTCATATTGATTGCAGATGAGTTTGGTTTTTTTCTAGTCTTACTCTTAAGCTCTCTTGACAGGTCTAGAGTAGTCTTTACTTTAGGACTAATTTAGTTCCACATATAAAAGTGGCTCTTTAAGGAGTCTCTAGTAGAATGCCTGATGTATTCTCCTATGTGGCTGGTGGAAACTTGAATGATTTCCAATCCCGAATATGCTCTTTAGCTTAAAAGTTCATGGTAATTATTTTCTTCTGAAGATTGTACTTGCTGTGCTTTATAAGGTTTTACCTAACATATACTCCCATTAGTAACACCCGAAGGCTCAAGAATATACCTCTCAAATTTTAGATAGTTCCACCCTGGTGGCTACTGTGCCCTGCAAATTCTAGCTCTGTTGAGCGCTACAAACTCTGATCTCTCTTTCTTCAATTCACATTGTCCAGGGAGGTTTCTCCTCCCTGCAGTCTAGTCTAGAAATTGCCTCCAAGCAAAAAGCGTCATTTGTTTCTCATTTCAAGGATCACAGTCTTTCACTACCTATTATCCAATGACCAAAAATTGTTGTTGCCTGTGTTTTGTCTAGCTTTCTAGTTGTTTCTGATGGGAGGGTAATTCTTGATCCTATTATTTCCTCATAACAGGACGTACAAGTCCATGGGGTTGGAAATGTTATTTAATTCTTTAAATAAAAAGTATTTTTTCCTTTTCATTTTTAAGTGGAGATAATAAGACTTCCCTCTCAAGCATATTATAAAAATCAGAATTTTTCTTTTAAAATTATATATACTTTTTAAATTTTTTCCCATTATATATTATTATAAAATACTGAGTATAGAGTTCCCTGTGCTATACAGTATGTCCTTGTTATTTACCTGTTTTGTGTAGTGTGTATATGTTAATCCCAAAATCCTAAACAAAATTTAGAAATAATATTAATGCGTTTTCTTAGTGATGTACAGCATTTGTATTTAATATATCTTTGAACATCCTTGTTTGTACAATGGGGATAATAATAATACTTCATAGAATAGTGTGGATTAAATGAATTAATATTGGTAGTTTGCCTAGAACAATGTCTCCCTCAAAGTAAGAGGTATAATTGTTAGTTAAGTAAATGATTTTGAACAATTGTGGGTGTGTTGCCTACTACTGGGAAGGAAATTGTCTTACCATTAATCAACAGTGAACCCACTAGGCAGTCAGAGAAAGTACAAGCCATTTCTTTACTTTTCCCTTTGAGATACTTTTCAGTCCGTAGAGACCATCTTGGACAGCTGTCCAGGGTCCCGTCCCACTCATTGCCCCCCTTCATTTTCCCTCGGGTTACACCTCTCTTCCCTTCCCTGCCTAATTTCCTGGTTTACTTCTGGCCACAAGATGAAATGTCCTCAAGATTATGCCTCATACTTGCCTTTTTAAAGCTTTTCTCTTTGAAGAGCTTTGGGTACCTTTTACTGTTTATCTTATAAAAGCTTAGGTCATTTAATTTGTCAGAACACACACAGGACAAATTTCTCTCTTGTTATCTGGACCACTTCTCATAACTTTGATGTGTTATAATACTGAGATTCTCTTCATATTATTTTACCAAAAAATCCTGCTGAGGTTTGAAAGGGAAAGAAAGGAAGAAGATTAAAGACTGACTACGTAAAGTTTTTTCAGAAGTGTTTCCTAGACAGTGTATATTCAGTAAGCAGTGGCTATTATTTGGATGTTGCCTTATGTATGGACACACAAGTAACAATGTTATCTAACCAAGTATTCAAACTAGAGAAAATCAGGTCAGTTGTGAAATAGGATCAGAGGGTTTTAGGAGAACTATCCCACTCCTGAACTTGATCTCTTAGGTATATAGTCTGTACTCACCTAGTAACAGTTCCAGGGTCCAACACTTCCACTACTCTGTTACTAATATCTTGAAATTATTTCATTGTCATTCAGTGGAATACCACCTGGCAAAACCCCAATCCTGGGTGGACTGTGGACTTTCTCTGCTTCTGCTCAAAGCAAGGTAAAATTGATGCCATTATTAACTTAGGTTCAGCAGTCTGCCTAGTGTAATAGTCAACTAATGGGATGTGTGTATGTACACAGTGACATACACATTTGGAGGCTGGCAGATCCAAAATCTGTACAGAGGGCTGTACAAGGCAAGTTCCTGATTCAATTCAAGTCACTGTGGAATTCTTTCTTGCTTGGAGGAAATTGATTTTTTGTTTTATTTAGACCTCTGGCTGATTAGATGAGGCCATCCACAATATGAAGGACAGTCAGTTTCACTCAGAGTCCATTGATTTAAGTGCAGGTCTCATCCAGAAACTCTCACAGAAACATCAAGGATAATGTTTGCCAAGTATCTAAATTCTGTTGCCCAATGAAGTTAACACATAAATGACCGCCACACCAGGTCAATATTACTCTCGTACCTGATCAGCTCTCTCTTCCTCACATTCTTTGCTATCACAACCCTAAATCTTGTTCCTTCTCTTAAACCTAGAATAGCTCTCCTTTTTTTGAATTAAAAACACTTACACATCCAATTTTTAATTGAATCCCTACTACATTCAGAGCTAAAAATATAATGTGCCAGACTTTTTCAATGTAAGCAAAACAAAGACTTGGCTAGTGCCTTCTTAGGAGAAAAAGAAATTAATAAAATAATCACAAATCTTACAGACCATGATGAGAACAATGAATGGGGCTATAAGAGCATGTATATGGTGTGTGCATGCTCAGTCGTATCTGACTCTTTTCAACCATGTGGACTAGCCCGCCAGTCTCCTCTGTCATTGGATTCTCCAGGCAAGTTTACTAGAGTGGATTGTCATTTCCTTCAGGGGAACTTCCCGACCCAGGGATCAAATTCTTGTCTCTTGTGTCTCCTGCGTTGACAGCCAGATTCTTTATCGCTAGCGCCCTCTGGGAGTCATATAAGCCCAGAGAAGAGGGGTTGGAAAATAAGAGGAACTTTTGAAGGCAAAAGAAATAGCATGTGCCAAGGCAAGTATTGATCCCAATGATGGCTTTTCAAGTGATCTATCCTCCCACTTCACCGAGAAACCAAATAGAAACCATCAGAATAAAACTCTGAACTTCCTCTTCCACACCTGCACACCTGTGTCAGTGCCTATGCTTGCCTCTTTCCTTCCTGCTAAAGAGCAAGCCTGCCTTGAGTTCCATTTCCTCTCTCTCTCTACTGACTTCTTTCAGCCAACCATTAGTCTTTCTCACTTTAAAAGCAAGTCAAAAATTAGAAATTAACAAAACTTTTCAAGATTTAACATCCTCCTCCTGCTTGTACTCTTATTTTTCTCTTCCCTGGAGTGATCAAATGTTTGTTGGCATTGCTTACATTGTTTTTCCACTTCTTAAAAGCATTGAAATCTGGCTCCCACCCAGAATACCCTATTGAAAAGTTCTGTTTATTAAAGTCACTGATGACTTCCAAGGCATTAACTCCAACACATTCTTTCAAGTACTTTATTTTGCTTATCCAGTCAGCAGCATTGGACACTGTTAGACTGTCCTTTCCCGAAAAATGGCTTTCCTTCTACCAATGTAGTCGTCACTCTTTAGTTCCCTCGTGGTGTCCTCTTTCACTCCTTTCTTAAATACTGGTTCTCTTCAGGGGTTGATCTGAGGCTGCTTGCTCTGCTCACTCTATGTACAGAAGTTCTACAACCAGGAGATCAGTAGATGGGAACAAAAGATGCTCCCAACTGATCTTATTCTGATCTAAACTCTTATTTTATATTATGCTATATAATTTGATTATTGTTTCTCCCTCCTCAGCCATCCTAATCCAATTAAACCACATTCTGATGATCTTTATCTCTGCCTCACTGAATAATAGGTCTAAAGCAGTGATAGGAAGACAAGCAATCAATAAAAATGTGTTGAATAAATTAGTATTGTGAGGAACAGTACGTGTTATGTAAGTGCTTCTAGAACATGCAACCACTTGGTCCTTTCTTTGGATTAATCGACATTTACTGAAAAACCATCCATGGAAGATAGACAGCATCTTATTTGCAGCTGTGATTGATTAATAGGGGTCTGCTTGGAGAGCTATATTGAAAGCAGTTACCTAGGGATCAGTGTAAAAGAGTGCTGTAATCTATTAATAAGCACATTAATTGGATTATATCAATTAGATCTTTCAAAAGCTCCATGGGATGCCATTATGATAGTTGTCTTTACATTAATGTAACTGAGACACAGAAATGCTAATAGCTTGCCCAAGACCAACAGACAAATTAGATAAAGTTGGGATTAAATCTAGTATGCCACATATTAAAGTTCATGGGCTAAAACATCATGCTATATTGATATATTCATAGTGGGGAGTGTAGCCTTTTTTTTACCCTGCATTTTTGCCATTCTTGGCCTAAATTAAACTATGAAGAGGTGAAGAAAGAACAGTAAAGGTGATGATAATGTGTAAAAAGAAGGGTACTCTCCCCTGTGATGCCTCAGTTACCACATTTCAGAAATGAGTTATTTAAGCTGGGGCTTCCCTGATAGCTCAGTTGGTAAAGAATCTGCCTGCAATGCAGGAGACCCCAGTTTGATTCCTGGGTTGGGAAGATATGCTGGAGAAGGAATAGGCCACCCACTCCAGTATTCTTGGGCTTTCCTTGTGGCTCAGCTGGTAAAGAATCCACCTGCAATGCAGGAGACCTGGGTTGGGAAAGTCCTCTGGAGAAGGGAATGGCTATCCATTCCAGTATTCTGGCCAGGAGAATTCCATGGACTGTATAGCCCATGGGATCACAAAGATTCGGATACAACTGAGCAACTGAACTGAAGTTGCCAATCTGATGCTCTAATACTCTCAAATACTTTAATGTGTATTTCCTACAAACAAGAATGTTTCTCCCATATAACCTAAATACCATCATCAAAATTGAGAAATCAGCATTGTTACATTAGTACCATGTAATACTCAGCCTTCATATTTAGGTTTGTCCAGTTGTACAACATTGTTAATTGCAAATAAAGACTGTTCAGAATCACGCTGCATATTCAGTTGGGGTATCCTTTCACTGAGCATTCAGCAGCTCATCAATAACAGTTCAGGTTTTCCTGCCTGTGCTGGTTCCCACAGTGGTTTCCTCCTGTGAGTCTCTGCTCTGGTGAACGCTTATTCCCTGTGTTCTCCTGTCTTTCTCCATAATTTGAGGGATAGCAATTTGCCCTGTGTCTTCCCTTGTATGGATTCTAAAAGAGTTATTGATTTATTGGCCTGTTCAGCTTTTTACCTACTATTGAGACAGAGTCACTACTTCCTTGCTCCTTACATGCAGAATTGAAAACTGGAAGTCCCTTTAGTTTCTTTCATTCTGTAGCAGTTCTTTGGTCTTTTTGACTTGTTTTGTTTTGTGCAGTGTTCCTCAGTTTGAGTTTAAGCAATGGTGCTTCATGATTAAAGTTATTTACACTTGGCAGTAAGAGCACAAAGGGAATGTCGTGTTGTTTGAGTTGCATCTTTTCTGGTCATCTATGATTTCAGTTTGTCCCGTTTGGGGTTCACTTTGATCCTGTGAATAAGGTTGTGGCTACTGGGCTTTTCCACTGCAAAGTTACTCTTTCACTTTTTAAAACTAGTAAGTGTTTATGTAATTATGTGAGGTAATGGACACGTTCATTAGCTTGAGTGTCATAATCATTTCATGATGTACATGTGTATTAAAACTTCACTTAAATCTATACAACTTTTACAAATAAAGAATAAAATTTTGTAGTACAGTACTTTGAAGCTTTTTCCATTGGAAACTTTGCTTTTCTCACCCAACTCAGCCTATGACTTTTCATAGCAGCTGCCCTTCCCACTCCCTGCAGATACTCAGTCTTCTCAGGCTCCAACATCTCATACCAGGCAATCTCTCCATTTGGAGACATGCCCCACCCTCTTTGACCTCTGCCATCCCACCACGGGATCTGGACCACCAGAGGTCCCTGCCCCCTTCCAGCACAATGCTTCCTTTTTTTCTACCCATTTTTTGGCTTCAGAACGAGTTTTTTTCAGGAAGAGAAAGGGAAGCAGAGATTACATCTATTTAAGGTCATTTCCAACTCCTGCATTCTACGATAGATAAAGTAATATGGTTAATTTAATTTGCAAGTTTATGCTCAGAAAATAGGGGTAGAGCAGGGGTCCCCAGCCTGCAGGCCCACCAGTACCTGCTGTCAGAGGAGCAGTGGCATTAGGTTAGAAATAAAGTGCACAATTTTCCATTCTTGTGGTGAGAGTGGTCTTACTAAAACCACTTAAGAATCCATTAACTATTACATTCAAATAGTACAAAATCTCTGAAAAAGCTATTTGATCCTCACAGTATTAAGCATAATAATGACTGAGTAGCTTGTGAATCCCATAACTACATGTGAAAATGAAGGTAGGGGAACAATTGTTTTTGCTTTATCACAGGATTCTCTTCATACGTGTTCATATTCTGATATTACATATGTTAATAATTTCCTTCCTTATTGCTTCACAATAAACTATTTCTAAAAATTTTAAAAAAAAAGAGCACAATAAATGTAATGCACTTAAATCACTCTTAAACTATCCCCTCTACACCTGGTCTGTGGAAAAAATGTCTTCCAGGAAATCAGTCCCTGGTTCCAAAAAGTTTGGGGACTGCTGAGAAATCACTGGGATAAATGACCTTTCCTGAAATCATCACTGACACCAGAGCAAAGTGAGCCAGTGAGTAGTTTGGATCAGGGCTGCATGTATCATGTTGAGTCTGGTCAAAAGCGCAAGAACGAACAGTAGGCAGAGAAGTCAGGATGTGTTTACCCATAGTCCCCAGAAAGGTGATGGCAGTGAATAGGCAGAAAGCAATAAATGTCCATTGTAGTAATCAAGGCAAAACGGAGGGAAATATTTAACACTAACCAGTAAGTATCTCAATATAAGTTAGAGTGATTAGTAAGCTTATGCATTATGGGAACAATTCAATTGGTCAAAGCAATAATGTGTTGTTGACCATAGTTATTAGACTACTAGATGCTGCAAACTTTATTTCTCTTGAAAACAGTGCAAGTTGATATTAGGCTATAAGTAATTGATCTTATCCTGCCATTCTTTGGTTTAAACACCTTCCTTACTAATGAACTGTTTTGGTGTATTTTTAACTCAGAGAGGTAGTCAGGATTCTAATACAGCATAATTTTTTTTTATTTTTTAGGCTCATTTGTATTGGAGGATAGAAGCTTTACAGTGTTGTGTTTTTACTATACAGCAAAATGAATCAGCTATACATATACATATATCCTCTCCCTTTTGGACTTCCTTCCCATTCAGGTCACCACAGTGCATTAAGTAGAGCTCCCTGTGCTATACAATATGTTCTAATTAATTATCTGTTTTATACATAGTATCAGTAATATACATGTGTCAATCCAGTCTCCCAATTCTGCCCCCTCACTTTTCCCCTTGGTATCCATACATTTGTTCTCTGTTTCTGTGTCTCTATTTCTGCTTTGCGAATAATATCATCTATATTATTTTTCTAGATTCCACATATATGCATTACTATACTATATTTGATTTTCTCTGACTTCACTCTGTATGGCATTCTCTATGTCCATCCACATCTCTACAAATGACCCAATTTCATCCCTTTCTATGGCTGAGTAATATTCCATTGTATATATGTACCACATCTTCTTTATCCATTCCACTGTGGATGGACATGTAGGTTGCTTCCATGTCCTGGCTATTGTAAATAATGCTGCAGTGAACACTGGGGTGCATATATCTTTTTGAATTATGGTTTTCTCTGGGTATATGGCCAGTTGTGGAATTTATGGGTTATATGGTAGTTTATTTTTAGTTTAAGGTTTGTCCATACTGTGTTTCATAATGACTGTATCAGTTTACATTCCAGCAACAATGCATGAGGGTTCCCTTTTCTCCACACTTCCTCCAGCATGTATTGTTGGCAGGTTTTTTGATGCTGGGCATTCTGACCAATGTGAGGTGATACATTATTGTATTTTTATTTGTATTTCTCTAATAGTGATGTTGAGCATCTTTTCATGTGTTCATTAGCCATCTGTATGTTTTCTTTGGAGAAATGTAACATTAGATCTTCAATTTTTGGAAATAGTGAACAAACAGAAACATACATTCAGATGATAAACTAAGAAGTCACTGACAAAGCCTATTTTTGTCACAACTACTCAAGTCTCCAGTTAGAGCATGAAAGTGTTATATGCGATACATAATTGAATGGGCACAGTTGTGCTCTCATAAAACTTTATTTATGAAAACAAGTAGCAAACTAGATTTGACCCATGGGTTGTAGTTTGCTAGCTTCTAGCAAACTACATTTAGATTGTTAATGTTGAGAGAACTTCAACTTCCAGGCATGATAGATGACTCAATGCACCCTCCCACTTTAAACAACTGAAAAACAAAATAAAACATATGAAACAGTAGCTTTCAGATGTTGAGTAACAGGAAACATAGAATAATGATCCTTGAGAAAAAGGAAATAAATATAGTTAGCCCTGTTACTGCTCCTGCTTACTATGTAGAAAATTTCTAGGCTGCAGCACAAGGAGGAGGAGGAGAAAACCCAAACGTATCAGTGATCTCATTGAGTTGATTGTCAGAGTTTGAAATTCAGAGAGGAAGAAAATATAGATGAACTTGAAGTTATAGCCATTGAACTATCAAAAATAAAAGAGAAAAAGACTAAAAATAAATGAACAAAACATCATTGGCCCATATGATACTACTGAATGATCTGACATATCTACAACAGAGTCCTAAAAAAAGATGAAAAATGTTGGAAAAAGTAAGGTCTAAAACTTTTCTGATTTTGATGAAAATTATAGAAGCACAGATTCAAGAAACTCCCAAGTAGAAGACACAAGAAGAAAATTACCTCAAGGCACATCATAATCAAATTGCTGAAAATAATTACAGAGAGAAAATCGTAAAAGCTGTCAAAGAACAAGGAGAAACATTATGTACAGGGGAATAAAATTAAGAATGATAGCAATCTTCTCTTTAGAAATTATGCAAACCAAAAGACAGTGGGACAATACCTTTAATACAGTTCTGAAAGGAAAAAAACTTGTCATCTTAAAATTCTATACCTAGTAAAAAGTGTTTCAAAAATGAAAAAAAAGTTTCAGACAAAAAAAAGCCAAGAGAATTTATTGCTTCTGCTGCTAAGTTGCTTCAGTCGTGTCCGACTCTGTGCGACCCCATAGACAGCAGCCCACTCAAACTGAAATACAAGAAATATTAAAGGAAGTTATTCAAGAAGAAAGAAAATAATACCACATAGATTTTAGATCTATAGGAAGGAATGAAGGACAAAATACAAGGTCATCATGCATAGCAAAGGGAGCTATACTTCAGTATCCTGTGATAAACCATAATGAAAAAGAATAAAAAAGATTGCATGTATGTGTACAACTTGATCACGTTGCTATACAGCAGAAGTTAACACAGCATTCTAAATCAACTATACTTCAAGACAATTTTTTTAAAAAGGAATGAAGACCACTAGGAATGGTATCTGTGTAGGTAAATATGTGATAATAGTAGGTATGGTTGGTTAGATAGTGAATGTGTGAGTAAATATAGAAAACAGAGTTCCAGAATCTCTCTACTATGTAATTGATTAATTTAAAGGACCAATATCAATGCATTTGAGGTTTAAAACATGAAAATGTCTGACAACAATAGTACAAAGGGTGTAAGGGAGGAGGAGATAGACATACATTGTAACATCCTTACAGTATACTTTAAATGATATATAGACTATAAACCGTAGAGAAGCTATTGTAAAAATAAAACAAAATGGCTAATAAACCAATGGTAGAGATAAAGTGGAATCACTTTTTAAAAATTAATCTGAAGGAAAAAGAACATATAGGCAATTAGAAAATAAATAGCAAAATGGTAGATGTAAACCCAGACACATTGATAATCACATTAAATGAAAATGGCCTAGACACTACAATAAAAAACTAAGATTGTTAGACTGGATAAAAAGTAAGATCCAACTATATACCATATATAAGAAACTCATTTTATTTATTTATTATTATTTTTTTTTACTTTACAATATTATATTGGTTTTGCCATACATCAACATGAATCCATCACGGGTGTACACGTGTTCCCAATCCTGAAACCCCCCTCCCACCTCCCTCCCCATACCATCCCTCTGGGTCATCCCAGTGCACCAGCCCTAAGCATCCTGTATCCTGCATTGAACCTAGACTGGCGATTTGTTTCTTATATGATATTATACATGTTTCAATGCCATTCTCCCAAATCATCCCACCCACTCCCTCTCCCACAGAGTCCAAAACTCATTTTAAATGCGAAAAAAAATGTGTATAGGTTAAAAGTAAAAGGATACAACAAGATCTACCCTGACAACACTAATTAAAAAAAAAAACACAAGTATATAATATTATACAAAGTTGATTTAAGAATAAGGAATGTTACTAGGGAAAAGAGGGACATTTTAAAATAAAAGTAAATTCATCAAGTGGACATGATAATTCTAAATGTGATGTACCTAACAAAAGAGTTTAAAGATATATGAAGCAAAAACTGATAGAAATAATAACAGTAGGTAGACAAGTCTCCTTTTGATTGAGATTTCAAGGTGTCACTTAATAGTTGATAGAACAATGATAGAACGAGCATAGAAAATTTCAACAACACTGTCAACCAAGTTGACCTAATTACCATTTATATAACAGTTCAGCCGACAAAAGCAGTATATAATTCTTTTGAGTTTTCATGGGATGATCGCCAAGATAGAACATATTCTGAGCTATAAAATACATCTCAATAAATTTAAATTTCTTTAACCACAAGAAATTCAACTTAGTAATCAATAAAAGAGTGATATCTGGAAAATCCTCTAGCATTTGGAAATTAACACAGTTTTACATTATTATAGTCAATTGGATGAAAATAGTGTGAAAGTCTTGAGTGCAGATTAGCAATTTTCCTCAACTATCCTTACAGTTTTCCTGAAGCTCTGCATTAAAGATTTATAGATTTATCTTGAGATCAGGTCAAAAATTTATTGTCTCGATGAAGTAACTGGAATGTTATCAAAAAAGATGGAGAAGCTCTATACAGTCAACAAAAACAAGACCAGGAGCTGACTGTGGCTCAGATCATGAACTCCTTATTACCAAATTCAGACTCAAATTGAAGAAAGTAGGGAAAACTGCTAGACCATTCAGGTATGACCTAAATCAAATCCCTTATGATTATACAGTGGAAGTGAGGAATAGATTTAAGGGCCTAGATCTGATAGATAGAGTGCCTGATGAACTATGGAATGAGGTTC
>SJYT01045318.1:364239-384247 GCA_006410635.1 Cephalophus harveyi
GTACTTTGGCCACCTCATGCGAAGAGTTGACTCATTGGAAAAGACTCTGATGCTGGGAGGGATTGGGGGCAGGAGGAGAAGGGGACGACCGAGGATGAGATGGCTGGATGGCATCACGGACTCCATGGACGTTAAGTCTGAGTGAACTCCGGGAGATGGTGATGAACAGGGAGGCCTGGTGTGCTGCGATTCATGGGGTCCCAAAGAGTCAGACACGACTGAGTGACTGAACTGAGCTGAACTGATTCTTTTTATATGTTATAAATTACCATAGGTCTTTGTTGAGTGAGAGAAAGACCAAGACATAGAGATGGAGAAAGAAGGGGGAGAGGGGAGAGAAAGAAGATGAAGAGAAAGAGAAGTGGGAGAAGAAGAAAGTTTTAAAAAACACTAGTGGAGTTATTGCCACAATAAAAAATATTCAGATATAGTGAGATCAGACCCTTTCAGAAGCCTAGAGCAACTCAGCTCAAAAGAGCCACAAGAAGATAAAAATGTTTCATTTTTAATTCTTCTGTTCTATCTATAAAAATATTTTACCATAACTATGAATCCCTAGGAAGAATGTGGCTGATTTAGTATTTGTTAAGTGGAAGTCAACAAATATGTACTAGTTATTTATCATAATTTAGGCACCATGTTGTTACTACTGTTTGATCGCTAAGCTGTGTCTGACTCTTTTGCGACCCTGTGAACTATAGCCTGCCAGTCTCCTCTGTCCATGGAATTTCCCAGGCAAGAATACTGGAGTGGGTTGCCATTTCCTTCTCCAGGGGCTTTTCCCAACCCAGGGATCAAACCCACAAATCCTGCATTGGCAGGTGGATTCTTTACCACTAAGCCACCAGGGGAACCCTTAGGCACCATACTATATTTTTACTTATAATATTTTATCTGCTAATTCTCAAAACTGTTTTATACATTAGAGATGAAAAAGCTGAGGCAGATAGAGATTAAGTAATTTGCACAAAGTCACACAACCAGCAGATGGTAGAGAGAATATTTCATTCCAGGTCTTTGTGACTTCAAAATCCAAATTCCATAAATCAGCTGATAATACATGACAGATTTCTTCTTTTTCTCTACCATTTCCTTAAGCACTTGGCTTCTGTAGCAGCCAGTGGGAAGGAACAGAGCCCTTTGGCCACTGAATCACTTTATAAAGTTACTAGTTGCCCTGGATGTGAAAACATGAATGAAGTATTCAAACATTTGTCGTCCTGATGACACCAGCAAGCAGAGAAACACAAGGTACAGATGTCAGATAACTAATAATTGTAATGGAATTGGAGAAGGAAACAGCAACCCACTCCAGTGTTCTTGCCTGGAGAATCCCAGGGACGGGGGAGCCTGGTGGGCTACCATCTATGGGGTGGCATAGAGTCGGACACGACTGAAGCGACTTAGCAGCAGCAGCAGTAATGGAATTACTAGGTAATTTTTGATCCTGTGAAGAGTTTAAAAACTTTTCAAAGAGGACATGCTTTACAGAACAATATTCAGTGCAAACTACACATGACTTGGATGTTAAGTTTAAAGTCATGGGCACAAAGTTTAACATGACATAACTACCTTTGAATGGTTTCTTCTCTGTCCAGTTCAGTGTGAAGTTTTCTTTTCTTCCCAACTCCCACTCCTTGACATCAGCTTAAAGCCTGTTTACCTTGTTAGCTCAGATAAGAGATTTCTGTAATTTGACTCTCATGGACCTGGATCTGAAAGTTCAAATTCCACAGCACCCAAAATGTTTGAAACCTTTTGATTGATGTAGTTGAACTTTTGAACAGGAAAAGATTCCTCCATGGAGCATGTTGACTTAATTTATTAAGATCAGACTGACTAAATGACACCAACATATAATTGAGCTGGTGCATAATGAGGCCATGCATGTTTATATTCTCTTTCCAGTGCTTGTGATCTCACTCAATGACCTGCCAAAAAAAAAAAAAAAAAGGTCAAATATGAGATGTAACATCTTGTATTACTTTGTGGTAGAGCACATTGTCAGTCCAAGACAACATGGGTTTATTAAGCTCCTACTATAGTTGTATAGCAGAGAAGGCAATGGCACCCTACTCCAGTACTCTCCTGGAAATTCTCATGGGCGGAGGAGCCTGGTAGGCTGCAGTCCATGGGGTTGCGAAGAGTCGGACATGACTAAGCGACTTCACTTTCACTTTTCACTTTCATGCATTGGAGAAGGAAATGGCAACCCACTCCAGTGTTCTTGCCTGGAGAATCCCAGGGACGGGGGAGCCTGGTGGGCTGCCATCTATGGGGTCGCACAGAGTTGGACACGACTGAAGTGACTTAGCAGCAGTAGCAGCATAGTTGTATAGACAGTAAAAATAGGAGTGTTTATTACACATTCATAAGAGGTCTTAATGTTAGAAGGTTGTAAGACAATTAAATAAATAACCATTTATAAGACAGACCAAGAAAAGTGTCTTAAAAGGTGCAAAGGTCTGTGAGGATCCAGAGAAAGAGATTATAGCTCCCTGGGAGCAGTCTAGGCCCTAAAGGAGAAGTAGTTCTTAGTCTTTGGACAGACAGGTACTAGGGATGAAGAAGGCAACAAGTGATGTTTTAGAGAAAGAAAATATTACTAAACACACACACACAAGCCTGGACAATCCCATGGACAGAGGAGCCTGGCAGGCTACAACCCATGGAGTCACAAAGAGTCAGGCACGACTGAAGCATCTGAGCGTGCACACATAGACCACATTTGGAGCAACAGTGAGAGAGAAGACTGGAGCAGTTGATTGGGGGTTTATTCTGAAGAATTTAGAATATGGAACTGGAGACTTCCTGGTGGTACAGTGAGTGAGAATCCACTTGTCTGCCAATGCAGGGGACACAGATTCAATTCCTGATCTGGGGAAATTCCACATGCCGTGGAGCAACTAAACCCCTGCACCACAACTACTGAGCCCACGTGCTGTGACTGCTGGACCCAGGGGCTGCAACTTGTCAAGCCTGTGCACCTAGAGCCCGTGCTCTGTAACAAGAGAGTCCACCACAATGAGAACCCCATGCACCACAACAAAGAGGAGCCCCAACTTACCTCACCTAGAGAAAGCCTGCATGCAGCAACAAGAGCCAGCACAATCAAAAAACTGATTACAAGGTAATTGTTAAAAAAAGAATATGGAACTTGTAATTCAAGAAGCATTATTGACCTAAACTAGTCACATTGATTTACTTTAGTTTTTGGTACCCTAGGGAATATAGACTAACCAACTGCCCCCAAACTCTTTCCACATATGATGTTGTTATTTATAATGTTTACATTAGCATTTCATTATGTGGATTTCCCAACATTTATTTAAGCATTCCACTATTGTTGGACCTATCTGGTGTCTCTAATGTTCTGCAATTGCAATAATTTTATAGCAATCTTCCTTTGCTAATATTTTCCTTTTTATACTACTTGCATAGGCTAGAATCTTAGATATTGAACTGCTTGGCTAAGACACAAAGCAATTTAAGATTGCTGATACATATTTTAAGGTTAATCTGTTCAAGCATTTGTGCAAAGATACAGTTCTACTTGAGGTTTTAAATTTAGTAGTGTAAAAAGGAGACAACAGACCCAAAATGGAATTATTTATGCTAAACTCCATGCCAGTAAACCAAGACTTAATATTTAACTTAATTGCAATTTCAACACCCCAGGAATGTAACCTTTAACCAGTCAACCTAGAATTACCTGGTTAGCAGTAGTGAAGTAATCTGCGTATAGGCACCTCCATCCCCCTTAGGAAGGCAACTTTGTCTGAAACAGTACTTTTTTTGTTAATAATTTTCTTTTTTCTGCCCCCTTTCTACTTTAAAAACTTTCCTTTTCTATAGCTCGGTGGAACCAATTTGACCTTTAAATTTACTCAGTTAAATTTTTCTTGTTTAATTTTTGCCTGACTGTGTTATGGCTTCCGAGGTGGTGGTGGTGGTGAAGAACCCACCAGCTAATGGAGCAGATGTAAAAGATCTGGGTTCAATCCCTGGGTCAGGAAGGTCCCCTGGAGGAGGGCATGGCAACCCACTCCAGTATTCTTGCCTAGAGATTTCTATGGACAAGAGGAACTTGGCGGGCCCCAGTCCATAGGGTCCCAAAAAGTCGGACATGACTGAAGTGACTTAGCACACCCACACACACGCCATATAGGTGCTGCTAAGCCTCTGATAAACATAACTCCATGAAAGACCATTCCTTTAAAAAGAAAAACTTACTCTCAGTAAAAGAACTTTAATAAGCTTGACTAAATATTTAGAAAGCATATTGTGTTGCGTGAAACTTTGTGTATAATAAATAATGTGAGTAATAGAAGATCATTTTGCATGACTGGCCTATTATTGTCTCAAGGAACACATGCAAAGAAAACAAATTCTTTAGATTACTTCCTCAAATAAGCCAACACAATGGAAAGTGGAAAAAATGTCCCGTAAACCTTGTGAAAAGGGAACCAGAAAGCTTAACATGTAAACTTGGAGAAATGACAACACTGGAAAACAAAGCTACAAAAGAGAACACTTTCCAGAATAAGATGCACAAAACAAATAATCACTAGAGTCGGAGCTTTATCCAGTCTGCACAGAGATAAGTGGAATATTTGACCTTCACCATGATTAACAAGGCTTTCTTTGAAATTGTGTTGGTTCTGTTGGCTTCTTCCACTGTTTGCTCCCAAGAGCTGAAACTGGTTCTTTGCCAGCAAAGGAGAGTGAACCAAGAGAGTTTAAAACTTTTGAATAAACTGCAGACCTCGTCAATTCAGCAGTGTCTACCACACAGGAAAAACTTCCTGCTTCCCCAGAAGTCTGTGAATCCTCACCAGTATCAGAAAGGACAAGTACTGGCCATTCTTCATGAGATGCTTCAACAGATCTTCAACCTTTTCAGGGCAATTGTATCTCTTGATGGTTGGGAGGAAAGTCACACGGAAAAGTTCCTTGTTGAACTTCTTCAACAGCTGGAATACCTAGAAGCACTCATGAGACTGCAAGCAAAGAAGAAAAGTGACACCTTGGGCAGTAAGAACCTTAGATTACAGGTTAAAATGTATTTCCAAAAGATCCATGATTACCTGGAAAGCCAGGACTATAGCAGCTGTGCCTGGACCATTGTCCAAGTAGAAATCAACCGGTGTCTGTTCTTGGTGTTCCGGCTCACAAGAAAGCTGAGTGAACAGGGCATGGAAACTTGAACCATGTGAAGGAAGAGCCAACTGCAGGCTTTAAAAGCATAGCACGGAGGAGTAGTAGGATTTCTTCAGGCACTATTATTTCTTTTTGTTTTAAAGTAGTACTGTTCTTTGGTTTTGTGTGTGTGTGTGTGTGTGTGTGTATGTGTATGTATATATATACACATATATATATCTTTGCTTTAAAGATGATCCGCATTTACTACAGTTGTTTTTATTTTGCAATGTCACTTTGTATTTTCTATCTGAAATTTTTATGAGTTGAAGTGATTCATTAATATTTCGTAATTGTTCTTCAAATTGGTATATTTTCATAAAAACTGGCCGAGTAGATATAATGAACTTTATCTTCACTGTAATACTTTGCTTATCATTGAATATTCATCCCAGTGATTTCTTTTTTTTTATTAATTTGTATTGGCATATAATTGCTTTAAAATGTTGTGTTAGCTTCTGCTGTACAGCAAAGTGAATCAACCATATGTATACATATATTCCCTCTTTTTTAGATTTCCTTCCCATTTAGGTCACCACGGAGCATTGAATAGAGTTCACTGTGCTATATAGTAGGTTCTTATTAGTTATCTATTTTATACATGAAAGTGAAAGTGTTAGTTGCTCAGTCGTGTCCAACTCTTTGCAACCCCATGGACTGTAGCCCACCAGGCTCTTCTGTCCATGGGATTCTCCAGGCAAGAATATTGGAGTGGGTAGCCATTCCCTTCTCCAGGGAATCTTCCTGACCCAGGGATTGAACCCAGGTCTCCTGCATTGTAGGCACATTCTTTACCATCTGATCCACCCCCCTTTCCCTATTGATATCCATATATTTATTCTCTATGTCTGTGTCTCTATTTCTGTTGTGCAAATAAGTTCATCTGTATCATTTTCTAGATTGCACATGTAGGTGACAATTATATAATGTTTGTCTTGTCCTTCTGACTTACTCCACTCTGTATGACAGTCTCTAGGTCCATCTGTGTCTCCGCAAGTGGCACAATTTCATTCCTTTTTCTGGCTGAGTAATATTATGTAATTATATATATATAATGGAATATTATCCTCTTTATCCATTCCTCTGCTGATGGACAGTTAAGTTGCTTCTATGTCCTGCTATTGTAAATAGTGCTACAGTGAACATTGGGGTGCATGTGTTTTTTTGAATTATAGTTTTCTCCAGTTACATGCCCAGGAGTGGGATTGCTGAGCCATATGGTAATTCTATTTTTAATTTTTGAAGGCACTTCCATACTGTTCTCCATAGTCTCTGTATCAGCTTACACCCCACCAACAGTGTAAAAGGTTTCTCTTTTCTCCACACTCTAAGTGAAGTGAAGTCGCTCAGTCATGTCCGACTCTTTGCGACCCCGTGGACTGTAGCCTACCAGGCATCTCCATCCATGGGATTCTCCAGGCAAGAATACTGGAGTGGGTTACCATTTCCTTCTCCAGGGGATCTTCCCAACCCAGGGATCAAACCCGGGTCTCCTGCATTGGAGACAGACACTTTAACCTCTGAGCCACCAGGGAAGATGTCTAGGATTCATTATTTGTAGTTTTTTTGATAATGGCTAGTCTGACTGGTATGAGGTGATACCACACTATAGTTTTGATTCCTCTACTTAGTGAATGTTGAGCATCTTTTCGTGTGTTTGTTAGCCATCTGTATGTCTTTGTTATCCATCCGTATGTCTCCACTCATGTTTTGATTGGGTGGTTTTGTTTTTTTTTTGATACTGAGCTGCATGAGCTGTTTGTATATTTTTGAGGTTAATACCTTGTCATTTGCTTCATTTGTAAATATTTTTTCCCATTCTGAGTGCTGTCCAGTGATTTCTTTATTTGCCATAAATTGCTAGCAACAATGAGAAATATTAGGAATAATTTATATTGCAAGTTCTGAAAATAACATCACACACTGATTATTTGTTATAGGCAACACAATAGAAGTAAGGCCAAAGGACATGAATAAGCAGTTTGCAGAGGAAAAAATAAGTGCATGAAAGGAGGTTCAACCTCACACATAACAATAAAAAATAGAAATTAAAAGTGAATAATATGCTATTTATAACCTATCAGATAGATGAGACTGTAGAATTCAATTTTTTAAACACTATCATGGAGACTTTGGAGGAGGGATGCTCTTATAATTTTCCAGAGCACCAGAAATTGGCACAATCACCGTGGAGGCAAGTTGGTGAACTCTGTTAAAATCACAGGTGCATGTATACCTTTATTCATCAAGTGCAGGTCTGAAATATGTCCTGTAAAAACACCTGCATCCATGTGAAGTGACTTACATACAGCATTATTCATTGTAACATTATATATAATATCAAAAGACAGGAAAACACCCAAATCCTTCCAGTTAGAGACAGTTAAAGGCATATTCACACAAAGGAAAACTATTCAGCTGGAGGAAAGAATGAAGTGCTGTTACCATACTGGGGGGAAAAAAAAAAACCATAAAAATAGGCAACAGGCAGACTTAAAAAAAAAAAAAAACATAAAAAATAGGCAAGATGCAGACAATGGCACCCCACTCCAGTACTCTTGCCTGGAAAATCCCATGGATGGAGAAGCCTGGTAGGCTGCAGTCCATGCAGTCACTGAGGGTCGGACACAACTGAGTGACTTCACTTTGACTATTCACTTTCGTGCATTGGAGAAGGAAATGGCAACCCACTCCAGTGTTTTTGCCTGGAGAATCCCAGGGACAGGGGAGCCTGGTGGGCTGCCGTCTAGGGGGTTGCACAGAGTCGGACACGACTGAAGCAACTTTAGCAGCAGTAGCAGCAGCAGCAGCAGACTGAATATAAAATGCTGCATTTGAGATTAAAATGTAATACAAATTTTTTATATTTGACCTTACTTATGTATGAATAAATCACGAATATACAAGCAATAAATTACAATGATGATAACCTGTATTTTGTGGAGTGGGTTGGGGAGAGAAACTAAGGGAGAAGGACAGGGTAGAAGAGGCTTTACCACATATTTTTATAGTTTGATTTTTAGTCGTTTGAAAGGTACAAATTAAAATAATAAAATATATCTAACAAGTCACAGTTATCAGATATATACATGGAGGAGTCCTGTTGGTGAAAGGAAGTGTTAGACAAAGGCTAGAAGAAACAGCAATGAGCCAGCCTGCCCTTGGGTGGGCCCAGAGCAAGGGCTGGGTGGGAGGAGAGCTGGAAAGAAGGGTACCAATGCCAAAGGCGAGGAGATGCTGATGAGGAAGGGGTTCCAGCTCTTCCACCCAGGAGCTCCCCAAAATCATCATGGAACAAATGTGAGGCTGGAGAAACTGAAGGTCACTCAGGCTTGGTGACTTTCCCACAGTCATCAGTGTGAGACGCATAGCTGTGGCCCAGAAATTTGGTGCTCATTCTATCACTTTATGTCATTCTCTGCTTTAGGTTTATCGTATAATTCTAGTTAAAAGTCATCACTGGCTGTAAAAGCTTGCTGAGGAGCATATTCCTTTTCAGTTTAATTAACGCGTGTTAACTTTCGGCCAGTGCTTCCAGATTTGGCTTGAAAGGAACGAGGAACCAAATAGGATCCTGAGACCCAGGCAGGGTGATCTGCAGCAGTGGCAGAGGGCGAGGAAGCAGAGGCTGGGCAGTCAGGAGGAAGTCTCTGAGCTTCATTTTTCAGCCCAGGTACCTTCAAGTTCATGCAGAGATAGGGAAGTGGAGAAAGAAGAAGTATTTATCCATTCAACTGTCCTTACAGGTTATTTGCTTCTCATGTCTATAGAATTTTTGTTGTTTTCTTTAAACCAGGAACTTTTTCAAAACCAAATCCATTATTTAACATGTTATTCAATTCTCCAGTTAATCTTGCAAGGTAGTTTCTGATATTATCTTCTTTCCTCAGGTGAGAACAAGACTTTAAAAGTCAAGTATGTAACTGACTCAAAGTAATGTAGCAAGCCACAGAGTGAGCAAATGCCAGAGCAAAGATTGCCTCTCAAGTCTGCCTGACTCAAAAGCTTGCATTGTATTCTAGACACTACAGACCTGAACAGCGTTATATAATATTACTGGCAAATATAAAGATGACAATAATGATAATAATTTCCTTTTGGATTTCCTTATTCAAGTTCCCATACTCTCAAAATCTTGAATACTTGATTGCAGTGTATCTTCACCCCTAGACATTTCTTTCCTCAGAACTAAGGTGAACAGAACACTTCTCCATGTGGAAGCTGCCAAGTGGAAACTTACAGCAGATAATATTTAGAAGCTAAAACCAATACTTTACGCACTACTGTTTCCCCAGACATTTAGCTTAAGTTGACATCCTGCTTGTATAACTGCCTTAGCTGCCTAATACAAACTAATCATGAGAAATGCTGGGCTGGAGGAAGCATAAGCTTGAATCAAGATTGCCGGGAGAATTATCAATAACTGCAGATGACACCACTCTTACGGCAGAAAGTGAAGAAGAACTAAAAAGCCTATTGATGAAAGTGAAAGAGGAGAGTGAAAAAGTTGGCTTAAAGCTCAACATTCAGAAAACGAAGATCATGGCATCCGGTCTCATCACTTCATGGGAAATAGATGGGGAAACAGTGGAAACAGTGTCAGACTTTGTTTTTCTGGGCTCCAAAATCACTGCAGATGGTGATTGTAGCCATGAAATTAAAAGACGCTTACTCCTTGGAAGAAAAGTTGTGACCAACCTAGATAGCATATTGAAAAGCAGAGACATTACTTTGCCAACAAAGGTCCGTCTAGTCAAGGCTATGGTTTTTCCTGTGGTCATGTATGGATGTGAGAGTTGGACTGTGAAGAAAGCTGAGTGCTAGATAATTGATGCTTTTGAACTGTGGTGTTGGAGAAGACTCTTGAGAGTCCCTTGGACTGCAAGGAGATCCAACCAGTCCATTCTGAAGGAGATCAGTCCTGGGTGTTCTTTGGAAGCAATGATGCTAGAGCTGAAAGTCCAGTACTTTGGCCACCTCATGCGAAGAGGTAACTCATTGGAAAAGACTCTGATGCTGGGAGGGATTGGGGGCAGGAGGAGAAGGGGACAACAGATGATGAGATGGCTGGATGGCATCACGGACTTGAATTTGAATGAACTCCGGGAGTTGGTGATGGACAGGGAGGCCTGGAGTGCTGCAGTTCATGGGGTTGCAAAGAGTCGGACACGACTGAGCAACTCAACTGAAGTATGTGTACCATTTTAAAACTTTAAATCCGAAGTTCTAAGTTTAGAGATATTGAGAAAGAGAAATACTTTAAAAAACTAGATACCCTTCTAGCAATACTTGAGTGAGCTCAGAGTAAAGGTAAGTTCATTCATTTAGTGAGTCATCTGAATTATCATTGTTACATCTACATGTCCTGAGCTAAATAGATTACTAAATCAAATAAAAATAGGTTACAAAGTAATAAGTACAGTATCATCATATTTTTTACAAATATGTGTGAAAAATGTCTGAAAAGAAATTACACTAAAATGTTCATAGCAGTGCCATCTGGGTGATAGAATTTCTATTCTCTTCAGTTCAATCGCTCAGTCGTGTCCGACTCTTTGCGACCCCATGAATTGCAGCACGCCAACACTTTTCTAATTAAATAGTTCTCTCATAAATATAGATTCATTTTAGATCCACGACAAATAAAGTTATTTTATTTTTGAGATTTAAACAAAGAACAAATAGGAAATTCCCAGGTTGTCCAGTGGCTAGGACTCTGCACTTCCACTGCAGGGGGGTATGAGTTCAGTCCCTAATTGGGGAACTAAGGATACTAAGATCCAAAATGCCATGTGGTGTGGACAGAAGATAAGTTAATTAGTTAATTAAAATAATTAAATTTTAAAAAAAAGTTGGACCCTTGTAGAGATTTGGCTTAGAATACTCATCACATGCAGTAAATTAAACACCACCTCTAGCACATCAGAATCATGTGAAGGACTTGTTACAACACAGATCACATGGCTCCATCCCCACTGTTTCTGATCCAATAGGTCTGTGGTGGGGACTGAGTATTGGCATTTCTAACAATTCCTAGATGTAGCTGATGCTATTGATCCTGTGACTACACATTATTAACCACATTCCTATTTCTTAATGGCCATGGTAGACTTTTAACAGATAAAGGCGTGTTCTCCTTGAAATTCCTGACCTCACATTTTCCTGCAGTACCTGGAGAGAAGTGAGCATCCTATAGATGGTAAGGTAGTTGTTAGATAGTAGTTGGTAAGGATGGTTTTTTTGTCACTACCTTTTCACAGCAGCAGATTAGATAGTCTTTTTCTCTCTTAAAGAAGCTGTATATAGAGACTTCAGTACCCCAGTTACACCCCATAGCAATAACTGCCTTTTAAGGAAAATGGTCCAAACCAAATTTCTTTTTATAAGAGTTTCTGATTCTCAAGCCTGTGGCTGAGTGAAGTAAAAACGACAACTATAGCACTCACTACAGTTGGACAAAGAATATGCTGCAGACACAAAAGAAACCAAACTTCTAAAAGATAGAGGATTCCAAGGTGAAGTGGCAGGTGGTTCAGTAATCTCTGTTAAGGTGTGTAGATGTTTGGTAAATAAAGAGATTTGGGGTTCATTCCTGGAATTGCTTTTGGCATTTAGCCCAAGTTTTCTCTCCCTTCCTGAGGTCTGCCTGTATTCAGTGACTGGCTGATGTGGAGGTATAAAGGCCCAGACCCCTCACTCCACCTCTGAAGGGTCATCTCACCTTCAGAGCTCCTCACTGTAATTGGCCAAGGCCACTTTGTGACTGCATGGCAACTCAGCATTCCCTGTCTCCATCCTCCTGGTGTTTCTTCCCTGAAGTGTTGATCCCATAGTACTCCCTAGTAAACTCCTTGCATGGTAAATTGTGTCTCAAAGTCTGCCTTCTCAACACCTGACCTCCAATGGCATAGCATATAGGACTTCCCTTTAGGGCCATAGGAAACCCAAACTCACATTCTGTTTCTTTGACTTGGTGCATATTCTTTTCCTAATATGTGTTAATGTCTCATTTTTGCTATTCATGACTCACTTAAAACTTTTTCCTTCACTGAAAGCCCTTATAGTCTGATTTCTCTGAATCTATCTGTGCCCCTCCAGATCACTTTTACTGTGTCCCGAAGAATTGATGCTTTTGAAGTGTGGTGTTGGAGAAGACTCTTGAGAGTCCCTTGGACTGCAAGGAGATCCAACCAGTCCATTCTGAAGGAGATCAACCCTGGGATTTCTTTGGAAGGAATGATGCTAAAGCTGAAAGTCCAGTACTTTGGCCACCTCATGAGAAGAGTTGACTCATTAGAAAAGACTCTGATGCTGGGAAGGATTGGGGGCAGGAGGAGAAGGGGACGACCGAGGATGAGATGGCTGGATGGCATCACAGACTCGATGGACATGAGTCTGAGTGACCTCCAGGAGATGGTGATGGACAGGGAGGCCTGGTGTGCTGCGATTCATGGGGTCACAAAGAGTCGGACACGACTGAGCGACTGAACTGAACTGAAACTACATTTTAGTGTAATCAGTTACTTCTCTTTCTTCCAACTGGAGTGTGAACAATTAACGCTTCACAGTAAGTAAAATCTTATCTCTTTACCTGAGCACATAACAGAGTCAATCTAAATATTGAATGGATGAAGAAATTTAAAATATAGTATTAAAAGAAAGGAGGAATATCAATACCATATTGTCATGGGCAATTCTATATGTAAGGGGATTCTGTCTAGAGAGAAGACTCAGCGGTAAAGAATCTGCCTGCAGTGCAGGAGACCCAGGTTCGATCCCTGGTCAGGAAGTCCCCTGGAGGAGGACATAGCAACCCACTCCAGTACTCTTGCCTGGAGAATCCCATGGACAGAGGAGCCTGGCAGGCTGTAGTCCATAAGGTTGCACAGAGCTGGACACAACTGAAGTCACTCAGCAGCAGCTAAGGGGTAAAGTTTTTCATTTTTGTTTTTCAATTTCTCTACTTTTCCTAGATGGGATATTGGATAAACTGCTTCTTGGAGTAAGAAGTGACGTATCTATCTTTCTCTGATGAAAGGGTGGTTTCTGTCCCTGTATATTTAGGGCACAATAAAGTAATGGCACGATATGTAAGAAAGAAATCCAGGTTGGAGCCTCTCTTCTGATTGCTCTGGTCTTCTTAGACAATCCTTTTCTGAATTCACCCTTTCTGGGCCTTTGGCCCTGTCAGTCTGGTGATGGTTAGTCATGTTTTCAACTGCCAAGTAATATAAAACCACTGGTACAAGCTTGAAATTATTGTTCAGTTTATAGAAGGCTGAATATGTTGGAAAAATTATGAAAACAATACATGCAAATGGTGTAAATGGCTCAGTTTTATAGTTGTTGTGTAACACTTTTTCCCATTGTTCTTTTTGAAAGCTAGCTTGTTATTGTCCAAAGTGGGGGGCCACTGGATCGGTTTTTCTGCCAACTATTAGTGAAGACTTGATGGCAATTTTCCTCATCTCTTTGGATTGTATACATAAACATTATGGGTAGACAGGAAATAGCCAGCATGTAATGAGTATTTAGAGACAAACAGCCAGAGTCACATACAAGTATTCAGGGAAAGGATCATAACGTAGAAACAGTCCCATGGATTTTCATTAAATGGAAGAGGAATCCAGTTTCTTAAAAGTATGGAAACCTATTCAGCTAAGTTCTCATCACTGAAGGAGAAGATTATGTACTCTTGGTAAGGGTGGAGCAAGGTTTGAGTAAAGCAAAAGGCGGGTTCCCTTGACTCATAAATCATGTTACCTTTTCTGTGTAAGAGAGCTAAGTGCACATTGTTTTAGTAAAATTTATTCCAAGTTAAGTTTCAGTATAAGCATTGTACTAAAAAGATCTTCATGACCCAGATAATCATGATGATGTGATCACTCATCTAGAGCCAGACATCTTGGAATGGGAAGTCAAGTGGGCCTTAGAAAGCATCACTACGAACAAAGCTAGTGGAGGTGATGGAATTCCAGTTGAGCTGTTTCAAACCCTGAAAGATGATGCTGTGAAAGTGCTGCACTCAATATGCCAGCAAATTGGGAAAACTCAGCAGTGGCCACAGGACTGGAAAAGGTCCGTTTTCATTCCAATCCCAAAGAAAGGCAATGCCAAAGAATGCTCCAACTACCGCACAGTTGCACTCATCTCACATGCTAGTAAAGTAATGCTCAAAATTCTCCAAGCTAGGCTTCAGCAATATGTGAACCATGAACTTCCTGATGTTCAAGCTGGTTTTAGAAAAGGCAGAGGAACCAGAGATCAAATTGCCAACATCCGCTGGATCATGGAAAAAGCAAGAGAATTCCAGAAAAACATCTATTTCTGCTTTATTGACTATGCCAAAGCCTTTGACTGTGTGGATCACAATAAACTGTGGAAAATTCTGAAGGAGATGGGAATACCAAACCACGTGACCTGCCTTTTGAGAAACCTGTATGCAGGTCAGGAAGCAACAGTTAGAACTGGGCATGGAACAACAGACTGGTTCCAAATAGGAAAAGGAGTACGTCAAGGCTGTATATTGTCACCCTGTTTATTTAACTTATATGCAGTGTACATCATGAGAAATGCTGGGCTAGAAGAAACACAAGCTGGAATCAAGATTGCCGGGAGAAATATCAATAACCTCAGATATGCAGATGACACCAGCCTTATGGCAGGAAGTGAAGAAGAACTAAAGAACCTCTTGATGAAAGTGAAAGAGGAGAGAGAAAAAGTTGGCTTAAAGCTCAACATTCAGAAAACTAAGACCATGGCATCCGGTCCCATCACTTCCTGGCAAATAGATGGGGGAACAGTGGAAACAGTGGCTGACTTTATTTTTGTGGGCTCCAAAAATCACTGCAGATGGTGACTGCAGCCAAGTAATTAAAAGATGCTTACTCCTTGGAAGAAAAGTTATGATGAACCTAGACAGAATATTAAAAGCAGAGACATTACTTTGCCAACAAAGGTCCCTCTATTCAAGGCTATCATTTTTCCAGTAGTCATGTATGGATGTGAGAGTTGGACTGTGAAGAAAGCTGAGTGCCAAAGAATTGATGCTTTTGAACTGTGGTGTTGGAGAAGACTCTTGAGAGTCCCTTGGACTGCAAGGAGATCCAACCAGTCCATCCTAAAAGAGATCAGTCCTGGGTGTTCATTGGAAGGACTGATGTTGAAGCTGAGACTCCAATACTTTGGCCACTTGATGCAAAAATCTGACTCATTTGAAAAGCCCCTAATTCTGGGGAAGATTGAAGGCAGGAGGAGAAGGGGATGACAGAGGATGAGATGGCTGGATGGCATCACAGACTCAATGGACATGAGTTTGAGTAAACTCCGGGAGTTGGTGATGGACAGGGAGGCCTGGCATGCTGCAGTTCATGGGGTCACAAAGATTTGGACACGACTGAGCAACTAAACTGAACTGAAGAAGAGGAAGGGAGAGAGAACACACTCTTGTGGGTGGGATAGCATTCAGGAGCTAAAATAAATAAGAAAAGTGTCCCCAAAATGCCTCTAGCTAGGTAGATTTCTACCATAGATTGAAATTAGAAGGACAAAGAGATGAGTTTGGACATATGAAGGATTCAGTTGTAGCATTCTATAGGGAAAAATCTGATAAAGAACAAAATAGCTTGCTGATGGTTGGGCTAAGAGCTGACACCTATACATAGTAGAAACAAAAAATTGTTCAAATATCAGTAATTGGTAAAAATTACCGACATATTTGAACCACTGGACTCACCAAATGCAGTTCTAGGTACTTATATTCCCTACTCAAAAGGGAATATAAATTTATTTTTTGCAGCCCTACTTATATAAAGGGTAATTGTAGTCAAATGTGCTATTATAGAGGATTTGGTTAAGTAAATACTGACCCCTTCATACTGTGGAATACTACACAGCAGTTAAATTCTTCTAGGTAAAGAGTATTCACCTAAATCCAAGCTCGTTCATAACATGTTGAATGATATTAAATGGATTACACTGGGGAAAACTGATGTCTCATTATTTCTAGGGAGTAGAATTTGAGGGCATGAAGGGTAAGAAATGAGATCTTTAAACTCCCTTTTAATTTTTGGAACATACGTACCATTCCTTTTTTTTTCTTCTTAGCTGTGTGCTTAAAATTGACTCTTTTAAATTGTGTCCAGTATTTCCATTTTTCTGAAGAAAAGGAAGCTTGTCTTAGCTCAGTCTCCCAGAGTTGGTACTGGAAGATGATGACTCTTGCCTTTGTATCACCAGGGACAGTATGGAGGAACCAAACACTTCACTAGACTCTGTTAAAAGACAAAAATGGGACAGACAGAATTTTGGATAAAAATCATATTTTTCTGGTAATATATAAATAGAAAATTTTAATATATGTTTCTCATTTAATGAATGAAAACATTATATAACTTTAAGAGTAAGTAACTGATTCCTGAATTCTAATGTCTTCTTTGCTATATGGCTTTTCATAAAAGTACATCCTAATTGTTTTCTCCAGCACTTTTCTAGATCTTATATCTATGTATCTGCGCCTCTTGGTATAAACTTATTTTCTCTTTAGTGCAAATATTTTCACTAAAAAGGACTCCTAAAACTCAGTATCTTGCTTCAAACTTACCTTTAACACTTCCAGCAATTGTTGAATAAGTTACAGCAGAAATTTCTGTACAGGTATCTAAGATTTCTCTTAGATAAAATTAACATGAAAGAAGAACTTCTAGGATGCAATTTAGGGAAGAAAGACAATTGAGAAAAGGACTTCTGTACAGAATTAGCCAAGATCTCTTACCTGCAGGGAGTATGAATCCACAGTGAAACTCTACTAAGGACACATTTTGGATGGATCAGAACAATCCCATGCCAATCCCAAAGACAATCATGATGTTGTCAGACTAGCCAGGTTAAAAAAACTCCAAAGATTATGAACTTACTTGCATTTCTAGCTTATTTATGTCTGTGTCTTTCTTACATATTTTTAACTATGCATTTCAGTATCAAGAATAAAATGAGAATCTTCATATTTTGTGACGGAGAAGGCAATAGCAAGCCACTCCAGTACTCTTGCCTAGAAAATCCCATGGATGGAGGAGCCTGGTAGGCTGCAGTCCATGGGGTCGCTAGAAGTCGGTCGCGAGTGAGCGACTTCACTTTCACTTTTCGCTTTCACACAGTGGAGAAGGAAATGGCAACCCACTCCAGTGTTCTTGCCTGGAGAATCCCAGGGACGGGTGAGCCTGTTGGGCTGCCGTCTATGGGGTCGCACAGAGTCGGACACGACTGAAGCGACTTAGCAGCAGCAGCAGCAGCATATTTTGTGAAACCACACTTAACAAAAGAGAATCTCCAAATGATCAATAAAATTGAAAAAAAGTGATCAACATCATGACTGCTCATGGGATACAAATTAAAGCCAAAATGTCATACCACAGCACACACACCAGAATAGCTAAAACTAAAATTATTAAATTAAAAAAAATAAAAAGACATACAATTGTTGATGGAAGTATAAACTACCAAAACTTTTGGAAAGTGCTTGGTACTATCTATAAAGATAAACATGTAAACACTCACCTGTGACAAAGCCACTCCACCCAACCCCTGGTCATATATCCACAGATATTATTGCTTAGATCCACCAAAAGAAAAGTCCAAGTATGCTAACAGAAGCTTTCATCATAGTAGTCCTAACACATGCCAAAGAAACAAAGCTAAACTACATTAATAATAGAATTGACACATATAGTTTGATCTATTCTAACAACATAGTGCATAATAATAACAATGAATTATTGATACACAAAACAATATGGATGATGTCACAGACATAATATTGAACAAAAGCTCTAGACGTAGATAAAGTATTTTAACATTATTTTCATTTATAAGAAGTTCAGAAACTGGCAAAGCCGATCCATGGTGATAGAGGAGTGAAGAGTGGCTAGATTTATGGTGGAGTGTTCATTAACAGAGTTCAAAGTTAATCATACTTTTGCCTTGAAAACTGTATTTTCTATTTGTTGTAGTAATTTTGCTTCCTTGTATTTGCTTCATATATTTTTAACTTGTTATTATTCCACCATGGTGTTAAATACTAGAAGGGAACATAGGCATCGTTTTTTTTACCTGATTTTTAGCAAGAATACAGGCATATCTTCTTTTATTGTGCTTTGTAGATAATTGCATTTTTTATGAATGAAAGGTCTGTGACAACCCTCCATTGAACAAGTATATCAGCACCATTTTTCAAACTTTGTGTCTATGTCACATTTTGGTAAGTCTCATGATATTTCAGATTTTTAAATTATTATGGTATTAGTTATGGTGATCAATGATCAGTGATCTTTGATGTTACGATTACCAAAAGATTATGACTCACTGAAGGCTCAGATGATGGTTAGCATTTTTTAGCAATAAAATATTTTTTAATTCAGGCATGTGCATTATTTTTTAGCATAATGTTGGACACTTAATAGACTACAGTATAATGTAAATAGAAATTAGATGCACTGGAAAATAAGAAGTTTGTGTGACTCACTTTATTGCAATATTAGCCTTATTGCAGTAGTCTGAAACTGAACTTGCAAATATATGAGGTATACCTGTATTCCACTTTATCATTTCTCCTGTTTATAAAGAAACCTGATTGATATTATTCTCATGTTTCTGTTATTTCTCACTAGTTTGGGGTTTTCGGAGAAGGCAATAGCAAGCCACTCCAGTACTCTTGCCTAGAAAATCCCATGGATGGAGGAGCCTGGTAGGCTGCAGTCCATGGGGTCGCTAGAAGTCGGATGCGACTGAGCGACTTCACTTTCACTTTTCGCTTTCACACAATGGAGAAGGAAATGGCAACCCACTCCAGTGTTCTTGCCTGGAGAATCCCAGGGACGGGGGAGCCTGTTGGGCTCCTGTCTATGGGGTCGCACAGAGTCGGACACGACTGAAGCGACTTAGCAGCAGCAGCAGCAGCAGCAGCAGTTTGGGGTTTTAAAAGATGATGCATATATTACTAATTTCTTTTTTAATATCACATCAAAATATTTGAGGTGAAAGTTTATTTTTTTCATATTAAATACTGATGAATAGATTGTTTTGAATTGTTCCCAGTAGTTGAGTCAAAAATCCACATTACTGATTGCCTTATCAATTGTGGTAACTAACTTAGAAAAAAACTGCAAAAATCTTCCATGTACCATCCTATTGAAATAAATCAAGTATGTTTACAGAAATCTAGAATAAGTAAATAATCCAAAATGAAGAGGAAAAGGTAAGGTTTAAAATGGGGATGTCAGCCTAACACCAGTCCTGTGTGGTTATTTACTATCTAATCTGATAGTATCAGACATCCAATATCATTATTTTTTAAAAGAAGTGGAACTTTTTCCATTCTGATTTTAATAACTTAGCTTTGTCCTCTGGTGTCTCTTTGCTAAGAAGCATATTTGAATGGATAACCACTGGTAAAAAATGTGTTAATTGTATTCCCTAAGGCTGAGTATAACATTGTGTTATGTTAGCTAACCAAATGCACTAAGACATGAATACCTGCAGTTAATTCATTTGTTTACATTGACTCAATGAGCAAGTGCCTTCTGTGACTAATGTTATTCTGCCCTCTAGTGTTTCAAATTGAAATCATGGTTTTTTCCAGTGGTCATGTATGGATGTGAGAGTTGGACTGTGAAGAAGGCTGAGCGCCGAAGAATTGATGCTTTTGAACTGTGGTGTTGGAGAAGACTCTTGAGAGTCCCTTGGACTGCAAGGAGATCCAACCAGTCCATTCTGAAGGAGATCAGCCCTGGGATTTCTTTGGAAGGAATGATGC